>JAQIUQ010006136.1:0-87491 GCA_030378365.1 Hybognathus amarus
GAGTGGTCTGTTTCGGGTGGAATGTGGAAATTGGTTAGAGGCCAGATTCTGTTAAGGGTGAACTGGATGCAACAGATTCTGCTTGATTTTTCACATCCAATGTAGCACTGGCTGTAGAAAGGGAGTTTTTTGAGCAAGGTTCTGAGGATGAACTCATGCCAGGATTGGAGGATTTATCAGACAAAGCACAGGAAGACTTTTGAGCAACATTTTTTGAAATGGAGGATGTCTGGTTTTTAGCTATAGATCCTGTTCTTACCTCTTCAACAGGTTTTAGAGTTGGATCAGTCTCTTTTAGATTTTTTTTTTAAAGTTGAGCCAGATTCTTCAGCCAGTTTTTTCTTAAATTTGATTTTTTCAGCATCCGTAAGCTCTATGTAGGATGTCTTTACTTGATTCCTCAAATTTGGTGTCATTATGGGTTTTCTTTGATCTCTGGTGCTGGGACAGTGTTATTTTTTGTCTTGAGTGTAGTCTCTGGGGTCTTGAAAAAAGGTCCAGCATTTTTATCTGCGTCATTAGTGGAAGGTTTTTCTGATAGCTGCAAATTTTTGGTGGCTTTCACCGGATTGCTCTGAGAAACCTTTGCTGCTGCAAGTTTGATTTGGCTGCCAACTCTTTGAAATACCTCAGTCTACAGTCAGGGTCATTCATATCGAGATGAAAGAAGATGACTTTTGCAATTGATTAGATGGGCATTCATCCCTTTGGCTTTTTCTTTCAGGAACTGCTGTTTGAAGTTGGTCTTTTTCTTGCAGAGGACAGAGATTTTGGAGTTTTCAACCTTATCTAAATCAGAATTTTCACCCAATTTTTTCAGTTCATCTTCAGGTGGTACCGAACTCTGTGAGAGAGTTATCAAATGTGTTTGACTTTACAAAATCGCTCCACTGAAATTGCTGAAATGAAGAACCAGATCCTTCTTTTGTCCAAGATGTGTGACACACGAGAATCTTTTGAAGCTTCATCCCCATCTTTTTCTCCACAGTATCTTTCATCTCATCTGACGTATGCAACTCCAAATTTGAACTGAATATCAGTGAGTGTCTCAGTCTGGAACTCCTTTGGAAAGGTCGGCTGGGTTTCTTCTTGAGGAAGTCTTCACTAATCCGGTTTGTCTCTTCAGGTTCTCTGTTCTTCAGTCTCCTCCACTTTGTCACCATCAGTGGTGCAAGAAGACTCTGAAGTTGATGTTGGTGTTGTTTTGATATTTATTTGTGATAAGTCTGTTGGATGATTACCTGAAATGTCAGCCACAATAGAATTATTTGGAATCTGGACAAACAAGGGACTTTCCCTAGGTGAAGGTATCCTGTTAAACTCTCTGTTTCCTGGTCTAATTTCTGGCACGCACAGGACCACAAGGAGCTTCCTGTGTAAAACATAAGGAATATCACCACATGTGCTGGATCCTTCAAGTTCAGCTAAATCCAGTTCTCCTGCATCATCAAATGCACTAAGGTATGAGCTGATCCTCCAGTCCCGCATGCCTTGCTTTTGACTCATATCCTGTGGTTTGTGGTTTACATTAAAAAACGTTTCTGTTCTGGCAGGTTTGGTTGTTTCGGTGAGCTCTGACAGGTATAAGACTGACCCATGTTATGTCTCTTCATATTGGACTGCACAGGTGACAATACATTTTCTTGGACCTGGTCCTTCCTCCATAGCAGATTGAGACTGCAGGTGCTCTTTGAACATGGTCATAAGCTCCAGTTGGTTCAGCCTCATCTCCCTCATGAGGATAGCCAGACCCTGTAAACTGATCAAATGTGGTGGCCTTGGCCTCTAAGCTTCCCATACATGTCATAACCAGATTGAAATTCAGCTCCCTGGTAAATAAGTGGTTCCCTTGCAAATTGACTGCCTTGGAGCACAGGTTCCCTCCATGTACTGTTTTCCTCTCATCGTTGGAATGTTTGAGGAGGCAAGTGCTCATAATCAGGTATATTTTCCATAGCTATTCCTTTTGAACCCAACCATTTCAGTTGGTCCTTTCTTTTGCCTTCCATGCTCTAAAGATTGATGGTCCCCTCTATATGGTTGATCAGCATGCAGGTTCATGTGCCTCTGGACAGAAGGATTTGCTTCTGATGCACTGTGGAAGGATTCATTCCTAAAGGGTAACATTTTTTGACCCACTTTCATATGGTCTTCTCCAGTAAGTTCGTCGACCATTCCATGCCCATAGTTGGATATTGTCTGTTAAACATGTGGGTCTTTTCTGTGTTGTAGAAGCCTTCAGGTTCCCCAGCATAGTGTGGCAAAACATTTTCAACAACCAGTGGCTCTGAATGGGCATACAGAATCCGAAACTTCTTCATCAAAGGTGGTTACAAGCTGTCCCAAAAACAGATGAGCAAGACAGCGATGTATCTTCTCAGAAAGACCACATGAAGCTGCAACACAAAGTGAGAAATTGTATTAACCAACACATATTTTATGGACACCTTGATTAAACACAACATACACTAAAACCCAATATATAAAGTATAGATTTATAGAGAACTGTTAAACAGTAAAATGCACTTACCTATAGTTGCCACTTAAAACAGCTCTGCAGTCTACTAGTATAAAGCGATCCATCATCTGACCTTTAAATGTTTTTCCTGTGCGGCAGGAATAGGTACTTCCAGACACAGTTCTTACCCGCATGAACTGCAAGTAAAATATATATTAATAATGAATTTGTCAGATTTATAACAATCAAATAAAAAAATACATACTTTTCTCTATCCAGATTCACCCTACAGTTTTTCACCATGGAAACAAAATGTTGAGCATTTAGTTCATCAAGAAGAACATAAACAGCCACACCACGTGTTGCTGCAGCCAGGATATCAGCAAAGATGTCAACATCTGTAAACATATCCATCACCACAGCGATAACCTAGAACAAGAATTAAAACATAATATCATATCATATATCACATTGTCAACAATGATGCCATCCAGTCTATTTTATATTAGGCAAAAATGCAATCATGAAAGAGACTGCCAAAATGAAATCACCCCTATCTGAATCTCAAATTGCCTCAAGAGCAAATTTAACATAAGAACATTTTAGAAAACAAATCTGCACAATACTAGTACAGTACATTAGTATACTGAAGATACAATTCACTGAAGATATATTTCATGAAGATACAATAAAGATCTTGTGTCAATTTGGCATTGCATCACATTCTTATGTTCAGCACCTTTAGGCAATATGAGAAAATAAACTTGTATCACTTGTAACTGAATTAACCGGCACTTAAAATTTATAAATTGAAATAAGATCATTTATTTAACCCAAAGATGTCAATAGAAACTACAATCCGTATAATTGCACAATAGCTGTCATTGTCAAGCTTAGAATGAAAGACCAGCTGTGAAACTAGTGTGACCAGTTTGCTTTTTCTTATAACCTTGTATTGCCTGTATACTTTGTGAAAACAGTACCAAAGCAATAAAAACCACTGATTAATGAGGTAAGACATCTACCGTAATACTAAGTTGTATTTACCGACTTCTGTGATGCAGTAATAACATCTTAAAACTCACTTGCTGTGCAGTCTTGATCATCCTGCGGACTTGCTCTTTGATACTGGGCATCTCGAGGTCAGGCGGGTTCACCAATGTAGTGACTTCAGTTGGTCCAACAAGTCTGTATTGCTGTGGCCAGCCCAAGTCCAAGTTTGGAGCATCATGGTCTGAATGTACCGGCCAGTAAGTGTCAGAAGAGCCATCTACATCTTCAGCCATGCATCTCCTATCTAGTTGTGCGGTCTGGTGTGGAGCTTGCACAAGGCATCTGATATAATCAATCTCTGAACGGGATAAGAAATCAACCACATTTACTTCCTGAAGAAACCCATAGTAGCCATCCAAGTCATTGTCAACCAGGGCGTCGATAGCCATTCGGTATTCCTCACGGTAGTGAGGGGCCAGGTAGTTGGGGTCCAGGGGGTTGTACCCGGTAGAGGAGCACTGGGAACGATGAGCCATATTTACACCTGGACCAGTGGAGTTAAGAGATTAATAATCATCAAAAGTAAACATCTTCATAGATTATTGTGATGCACATATTTTTGAATAAACAAGCAAAAATGACGATAATAATAATAATAAAATCTATAAAAAATTATTTGAAGATTTTTTTTGAGTTTTTAAATGTTTTGTCATCCAATGACATCACTAAGAATGCATGATAACATCTATGAATGTTACAAGAATCCTAACATTAAACATTAAAACTACATAAATTATAGTGAGACAAGTCATAATATCATGATATGATTTCACTAATCCACTAACAAATTTTGTCTTATGTTCAGAAACTTAAAATGGTCACAAACTGTAATGTACGTATAGTTATATCCAAGGATCTGTATAAATTTAGCCCTATAACATTTGGATAGCTCAATGGTAGGCTAATAACGCATTTAGAGTAGAAATCAAGTATGGGTCTAGTGTGTGTCCCTGGAACATACGGTCTAAATAATAAATTGCAATATGGATAGGCTATTAAAACAGATAAAAATACATAATCAAACACCGCATCTATTTCTTTTAGTCCACATTGACTTATTCAAGTAGTCTTAGTTAGTTAAACCATAAAGTAAAATAATCTCTGGAGGTAAAATCATATTAAAAGTAAATTATTATAATCTTAACCAAGTATAATTTTAATAATCCTGTGCGTTATTATCAGTAAGCCACTGAAATGAATCTAGATCGAGTTAGGCTATCTCACATCTGCCTCAAAAACCTCTGGGTGTGTCGCGACAACAGAGAGCCCACCATTTAAAATCCCAAATCTTTCCCTTATATTAAAATAAACACAAATCACTATTGTTAACTTCATCACAAACATGTTTTCTTTCCCATGGGGACCGACGCCACCCCATTAGATTTTGACGTCGCAAATCGTGAAGCTCTCAAGTTTCGCAAATTTACTGCCTAGCAAAAAAAGTACAGATTATGAAACCTAATGACGCGTTAAAGTTTCCTCACATGCATTTAAAGTCGACTTACCTATTTAATTCGCAATGGTCATCTGATTCCTTGTGTGAAATCCCTTCATTGACTTCACCAGACCGTCGACATGACGAACGACAGACGCTTAACATTCACTCCAGTTGAAGAAGCGGAAAACACACTTCTCGGCCAACATACACACACACGCGCACACACACAAGCAAAACCTGTTTGTGTTCGCGCGCAAGTGAAGAGAATTGTCTATTCCTGCTCAAAATTAGTTCCATTATTCCAAAAGACAATTCAATTGCATGAGTTTCAGAGTGAAAGTTGTATAGAATACGCAGATTTCATACAGGATTATGATTTCATAATATTATTGATTTGATATGAGTAGGTTATATGTAAGTTCATTCTCAGTCATAGTTAATGTTTAACTATAAACACGGTCCTCCTGATAACATAGAGTGAATCTGGAGCTCAATTGCACATAAATTCATGAATGTGTGTTCAGTTGAACATACAGTCAGTCAGAGGTCACCGGAAAACTCCCACTCAGTAAAAACACTGATAGCCACTGTAGCCTTCATAAGCTAGCCTACATATTATTAAAGTCAAGTAATAATTTAATTTAACTCTCTTAATGCTCTTAAACTCTTCGACTAATTCTAGCAAACAACTCGTGTTTTCAGTTTTACAAGTAGGCTGTCTGAAATTATGTGTGTTGTTCTAAACACACAGCGACTTACTCATAAGACCATATTTACAACTGTGAATATTCTAGTAGGCCTATATCATCTGTCATCAATGAATAATCAATAGATTTTCCTTTGTATAAAACAAAAATTGAATGCGTGCAATCCAAGTGCGGATAAAATAATGGGTTCACATGAGCCTGTGTGAACTTGTAAGGCTGGAACAGAGTAACTTCTGTAAAGAAAGAATGGTTGTGGGAAAAAAACATAACAAAACTGATTTGTGTTTCTCAAAAAATAAATATTAACACATTTTCTGGAAATAAAAGTTGAAAGCGAGAGGATGTTGAACTTAACTCGACACTCTAGAAAAAAAGGTACAAAAGCTGTCACTGGGGCTGTACCTTTTCAAAGGGTAAACTTTGGTCCATTTCAGGTGCTAATATGTACATTTTAGGTGCCAATATGTACATTTTAGGTGCTAATAAGTACATTTTAGGTGTTAATATGTACATTTTAGGTGCTAAATAGTACATTTTAGGTGTTAAAATGTAGGTTTTAACTGTTAATATGTACATTTTAAGTGTTAATATGTACATTTTAGGTGCTAATATGTCCATTTCAGGAGCTAATATGTCCATTTTAGGTCCTAATATGTCCATTTTAGGTCCTAATATGTACATTTTAGGTGGTAATATGAACATTATAGATACTATAATGTACATTTTAAGTATTAATATGTACATTTTAGGTGCTAATATGTACATTTTAAGTGTTAATATGAACATTTTGTGCATTTTAGGTGAATATGTCCATTTCAGGGGCTAATATGTACATTTTAGATCCTAATATGTCCATTTGAGGTGGTAATATGACCATTTTAGGTCCTATTACATAAATTTTAGGTGGTAATATGAACATTTTAGGTCCTATTACGTACATTTTAGGTGGTAATATGTACATTTTAGGTGTTAATACATACATTTTAGGTGCTAATATGTACATTTCAGGTGCTAATATGTACCACTAAGGTACCAAAATGCAGCCTTTGGGTACAAAAGTTGATGTTTTGAAAAGGTACAGCCCCAGTGACAGCTTTTGTACCTTTTTTTCTGAAAGTGAACAGTCAGTGATCGCTATCACTATGTAAAATTCCCCTTTGGGTTATAAAGGAAAAAGCAGTGGGGATGGTAGATGATGACAGGATTTCCTTTTTTCTCCAGTTTAAAGCAAATGATCCATGAAAAGGCGAATTTAGACATTTGAATGTGCAATTTCAACAAAAACAAACAAAAACAAAAACGTTAAAACCTACAGCACTTGTGCAACTTATTAAAAAAAACCTTTATTTGGAAGTTGCATTCAAAGTCTGGTTGGTTTAAACACCTGAAGGGACTTTTGCTGAATGAGCATGACGTTTCTGCCTGTTTGATGTATATGTACATATACATCTGAAAGCATAAATGGTCTTAAGATAACATACGCATAGTGCTATTGTTATTATCTTGTTTGCAGAATTTCAGTATAATGCATGACCTTTATGTACATGCCAGCGTCGAGCCTGTACAACAGAGACAACACCTGAAATCAGATCAGAGCTCATCAGCTATGGTATATAGCAGAAGGTCTGGTTCTTCTTTCTGGAAACGATAAACCTAAAGCAGAACCTGCTTGATATTAGTTGCTTCACAACAAAATGCTTGAACATTTTTCAAAACTCATTGTCAAATATACCTCTATTGATATAGCTATTTGACAGCTCCTCAAAACATTAATAAGGCTGATATATATCCCACACACAATCACATCAAGCTTATTAATCAGAAAGTAAGCGCTGTTGATTCATTGTTTGTACAAAAGGCTTGTGTTCTGTCATTGTGTTCCATGTTTCCCTTCCAAAGAAAAAGGAGAACTTGGCATCCCAGAGAGCCACAGGATATGATGTAATTTCTCAAGTGCATGCCTGAACAATCCTGCATTGTTTCAACAGACACCGCCTAAAGCACATATTGCAAGGGTGAAGACGTTCATGACCTCATACCTAAAAACATTCCAAGTACAGAAGTCATATTCAGAGCTATCTCTTCACTGCTAATCCACATACACGTTGTGCTCCTCACAGACCTTTGAAACCCAATGAAATGAAATGTCTCGACAAGCACAGTTTTTTTTTGTGCTGATGTTAAGGATGCATCAAAGAAGGCAACACCCTTTTATTATTAAATAATCAATAGACATTAGTTGAGTCAATGCTTTGCAATTCATAGCACAGGAAAGGGTTTTTGGAAGGTGAGGCATTCTTATCTTAAAGAACATTCGATTGGACAAAATATGGCTATATGCTGAATGCCAAGGGGTCAAGGTGTGGCTATGTACCATGGGATAGTTGGATCTTAGAAGGGACAAGCCACATATAGCCTATTGCTGACTTAAGTCACAATTTACTCACCCTGGCATTTTTCCTCATACTGCCTATAAAGCCTAAGGAGAACTTTCAATAAAAAAGTCCCACTTGTGTTTATTCATATAATGACAGTAAATAGAGACCAGCATAATCGTAACATTAAATACAACCAACTTCTTCTCTGGCGTGAAATATATCTGTTGTGTTTGTCGCAACAAGAGAAGTCATCGCGTTCTCATCTATAAACTGCCATTCTGACTGTCATCAGACAAACAGAGTTCCAGTCTGGTGATATTTGGGTTCGGTTGGATATTTGACTCAGTGAAGAAAAGTACACAGATACTTTTTTGAGATTTCTAGAACATTGTGTTTCATGCTGTGTTGTTGTTAATCTTGATTTCACATCGTGTGTGCTTTTGGGCGAGACGGAGTGAACTATATCGCTAATAGAGTCTCATAAACGCACACATTGTGCAGACATGCAGGGAAGACCAATGGCCAAGGTCAACAATTTTGGTTTGTTTTTTACTTGTATACCTCCAGAACACTTACAGTTGTGGTCAGAATGAATGGCACCCCTGGATCAAAAATGCCTGTAAAAATTAAATAATCTGCATTGTTTATCCTTTTGATCTTTTATTTATTTATTTTTTTGCAAAAATCAAACCTTTCATTCAGGTAAAAAAAAATAAATTCTCCAAAACACGTTGGCTACATTTATTGGCACCCATTATATATATATATATATATATATATATATATATATATATATATATATATATATATATATATATATATATATATATATATATATATATTACAAATAAAATAGCCTATTAAGTATATTCCCATTAATATTTACCTTTAATATTTACCTTTATTTACCTTTAATATTTAGCCACAGCTATATATAAGGCACATGACGCATGGGATCATTCTGTTATTCTTTTTTAAAAGCTCAAGTGGGACATTTTTTTTTTAATTCTCCATTTGTGGCTTCCATAAAATAAATAATGGCATACTGCATTAGAACAACACCAGGGTGAGTAAATGATGACTTTTAAGGGTGAATGTGAACTATCCCATTAAAATAACAAAAATGACATATTTTGTATATGCAAATTAAAATATGTGTGAAAAAAAAAAACTGTATGAATTAATTGTTTCAAAGGATTTTGACATTCTGCATTGTAGATGCGTGCAAGTTCACCATCACTTACTACATCTAAACATGCTGTAAGCCTTTGCTCTCAAAAAATATGAAAATAATGTTTTGGCCAGCAGCCAGATCCATGCAAATGCACAAGCATCAGTTTGCCAGAATCCGGCTGAATATTATTTGCATGCATTAAAAAGAGTGGCGGGACTGTACTAGCAGCACTAATCTTTATATCTTTTATTACATGTTGACAAAAAGTTTACCCCAAAAACACATTAGTATGCAATACCCATTTATGCATGTTTAGATAGATAGATAGATATCATATTTTTGGCCTTTCTACAACTATCACCAATCCATTTTTATTTTTCAGGCTATTTTTTAACTAAACTTTTTCTAATTAACGAACAAAATAATTTGATGTACAATTTTAATTTATACAGTATGTGTGTGAACATGCATAAATGGGTATTACATATAAATGTCTTATTGCGGTGAGCTTTTTGTCAACATGTATTAAAAAAGGACAAATTATTTGAAAATGATTCCAGATTTAAATGATAATTACAAAATATTATATTTATTCGGTAAGAGAGCTAAATTGAGTCGTTCACTCAATGTCAGTCATTTTCAAAGAGCAAGGAGAGGGAGTTGTCATGGGCAAATCTCAAATATTTGAGGTAAGAGTGCCTGAAAACCATATTGAGTAAGAGTACAGATAGATGCAGCAAAAATGACTCCATTAAAAGTTACAACTTCCAATACGACTTGAGTAATGTGATTTTAAAGGGTTAGTTCACCCAAAAATGAAAATTCTGTCAGTATTTACTCACCCTCAAGTGAGATCTGTTTAATAAAAACATTCTTCCAAATATCTTCCTTTGTGTTCAGCAGAACAAATAAACACATAGAAGTTTGGAACAACACGAGGGTGAGTAAATACTGACAGAATTTTCATTTTTGGGTGAACTAACCCTTTAACAGTAATTCAGTATTTTCCTCACACTGAATATAGGCTCAAAGATGCACCTAAGACACATGCCAGTGAAAAACAAGAAACTGGTTATTTTTGAAGAGAGCAAGCAGTATATATTCATTTTCTAAAATTGCAATAAAACTGAACACCTCAAAATTGCAATAAATCAAGGTTTACACAACAGCCTCTAAAACGTCTACAAGCACTGAAGTCTCAGTTAAGCTCAAGTGCTCAGAAAGGGAATAAAACCTCTATCCTCATAACCCATATACCCAATCCTATATGTTCAAAATAATGTCAAACTAAATAGTCCCCCTCAATCCATTCGCCACGGTGTGTTCACACCGGTGGCACTGGCCTAAGGACAGCCCTGGGGAAACACCTGCGATTCACACTTGTTAATGCACCAGCATTCATGCAAGAGTAGCCTTTGGGTGAGTACAAACCCCACAATATAGTATAGTTCCTTCAATGCCTTGTAGATGCAATATCACTACCTTTATAGCAGAAACAAACAGCTGCAGAACAAGTTAGGCATTGTGATAAGTAATTGCATTACTTATCACAAAAGTATGAAGTGAAAAGAGTAATTTACATGCTAAAAAATATAGTGAAGTAAAGAGAGAAAGTTAATATCTTTGATACCCATGTAAAAGCCAAAAAGATACCAAAGTACAGCAACTAATTAGATCTACTCAAATACTTAACTTTACATACTGCATTTGATATCTCTGAAAAGCCCTGAATGTGCTCCTTACAGCATCCAGTACACTACAGGAACTGTGACATATAGGCTGTGTCCGAAATCTTCCCACTACTCACTATATAGTGGACTATGTGAGTGAGCTCGCCAATTTGTAGTGCTGTCTGAATGTATAGTGATGATTATTATACCCTATATAGTCCACTCAATGTATCCCAGAATGCATTTTGAAAGTAGTGTACAACCGATGGTCACTAACCTAAGCCCTACATACCATCATGCATTGCGCTGATCGTGAAAAGACGGACAGAGACAGCAATGACGTAATCAACGGCGCCAAGACGATCGAAAAAAAAAAAAAAAAAGAATTCATAATCACAATGCAGAAAAAAGTAAATTCAAATGAAATAAATGTGAAGTAAAAAAAAAAAAAAAAAAAAAAAAAAAAAAAGTGTAGTGTCCAAAAGTGGTGTTTCTATCGGTTTCTATTATGCTGGTGAGCTCACTATATAGTGCTCTACCCCCTACATAGGGATTAGCAGTGGTTTGAGTGGAGATTTCAGACACAGTCTCAGGGAAATTCGCTAAAATATAATGTCTAAAATACAATTGTTTTTTTGCAATTGAATTAACAGGTAACACTTTACAATAAGGTTCGTTAGTTAACATTAGTTAACTACATTAGGTAATATGAACTAATAATGAATAGCACATATACAGTATTTGTTAATCTTTGTTAATGTTATTTTCAACATTTACTAATACTTGATTAAGGTCTTGTTAACATTAGTTAATGCACCGTGAACTAACATGAACAAACAATGAACAGCTGTATTTTCATGAACTAACATTAACAAAGATGAACAAATGCAGTAACAAATTTATTGCTCATGGTTAGTTCATGTTAGTAAATACATTAACTAATGTTAACTAATGAACCTTATTGTAAAGTGTTACCAATTAACAGATTAAATGTTACAATATTGAATCTTAAAATGATGTTTTCAAACAGTGTGAAAGGAAACACAACTCAGATGCATATCAGCAGGTTCAGCTGTGTTACAAGTGTCATATTTCACATAAAATCACATCTGTGTAAAGATCACTGAAGATACTTTTATCTCATCTCTTTATCTTGTGCCGGTAGTTGAGTGGGATGCTCAGGGTTTTGTATATTTCCTCTTTTTCTCTCTGTATTTTCCTATTCAGAACGGTTCTGTGAGAAGGACTAAGGCCATATAACATCTTTTAAAATAATGCAAGTGACAAATTACTAGAAAGTGTCCCACTTTACCCATGAATACTACGCATACATGTTACACGGGCCTCAAGTTTCCTCTAAAAGGGTGAAAGCAGAGAGACACAGATTGACAGATGAGAAAGGCTTCACCTTTACAAAACTCATAAAATAATGTGACAAGGCATTCCCTTCTCAGGTTACTTCCTCCATCTTCATAGCTACTGTGTCTAAACAAATCCAGGTTGCTTGAAGCATCGGTTACAGAAATATGCATGTATGAATAGTCTAAACAAGTGTCGTCTGAATATGAGCTGGTTGCAACAGAACTACTTTGGACACAATTCAAATTGTCATGGAAACGGGAAAATATTGATTTATGAACTGATTTTCTGCAACTCATTTGGGGAGCCAGTTCTGAAATTTGATAAATTGCTCCAAGTAGAAAAAGAAAAACATGTATAATTTAGCCCCTATAGCTTTAATGCGGAACAGAGGTGAGCAGAAAATCTAGTTTACAGGTTAAGCTTTCGAGAAATCATGTGAGAGAGACCTGACAGGAAATGTTCTGCAAATAGTTTCTTGTTTAGTGTTGAACCTGTTCATTCAACAGGCCTGTAAAAAGATTGAATGTTCTGCTGAAGTCAAACATGAAACAATGCTGAAGAGAAATATTTACAGCTCAACTCAGGTACTTTTCAGGTTACTTTCATTTGTATTCAAAATATGAAAGAACACAGAAACTAAATTCCTCACATACTTAAATGCAAGCAAACAAGAAAAGACATATTTTCCAACCACAGTGTGTCTGAGGAGCTCAACCACAGCATTTCAGAACAAGATGAAAGGTGGAAGGGCTGGAAACACTGGATGTGACTTCTGATCTCTGTATATTTAAAGGGATAGTTCACCCAAAAACACTAATCTATACCTTCATGTTGTTCTTTCTTCTGTGGAAAAGGTATATTTCATCACATTCAATTTTGGTCTGTTTGTCAAGTCAAGTCGCCTTCATTTATTTAGAGCTTTTAACAATATAGATTGTTTTAAATCAGCTTTACAGTGGTAATGGGAAATGAAAGTAACATAAAGCTATCATATGGCTTCTTTTATAATACTTGTATGATACTTTTTGTAATTTTGGAGCTTGTGAGCCCTAGTACTTGTTATGAAAAATATCAAAAAGCCTTTAAAATATATGTATGTTCCACAGGAGAATGCAAGTCATGTGAGTTTGGAATGACGTGAGGATTAGTAAATGATGCATTGAATGATTGAATTAATAATTTTTCAAATTTATGTGTGTTACTGAAAAGTAAAAGTTATAAGACCATTAAATAAAATGCATAGGCTACTTTTAACACAGCAGTGGCCAAAAGTGATGTATTGAGGGGATATAAGAGGAAAATATTTTAGATATTTAAAAACCTTTTAAATATGAGGGAAGAACAAAATACTAAATTTGAATTATCTGATTAAATTAGGTATTTATCTGATAAAATTATTTAGCAAAATCTACAATTACAGTGTTAATTTATGCAAAATAAATAAATAAATAAAATGCATATAAAAACCAAAAGCTCTCTGGAAAGACATACATAATCAGTTATTCATTTTTCATTGCATCTCTCTTGTTTTTGCACAGCCTGGCCAAAAAAATATGTCTGCACAATTTTGTATCGTGTTGACTCAAAGAATAACTACGCAATATGCTTACACAATCTTTAACAGATTTTTAATAATATCCAAAAAAAGGGTGAAGATGCCAGTTTTCCTATACGCCGGACATCACTTTTGGCAACTATATGCCTTTTTATAGGCTACGAATGAAACATAAAATGCCTTGTTCTTTAAACAGAGAAACCGATATTAGACAAGATACATGCTTGTATTGTGGTCTGACTCGTTGATAAAAGAGACTGATTTTTATTGAATTGAGTCATCTTGATCCATGAATCAGAGCTTCCTCCTTTAAGAGGAAAATGTTACACAAGCACTCTTGTCTTTTGCCATCTGGTGGCTGTTTTGTGATGCTGTGTTGAAGTAGTTCAGAAACACAACTATGCATATTGATTTAAAGGCCATTATCACGACGAGAGACTAAAACCCATATTCCTTCATTATGCAAAATAAATAAAAGAACTGATAAACTAACAAACACATACACTTTACTTTGGATCCCTAACTAAATCTAACTAAAACTAAGATCCCTAACTATATCTAATAATCAAAATATTTTTGGGGACACAAGAGAATCATTGTGCACATCACACACGTTATCTGTTATTGAATATTCTCTCCTTTAAGGGATAACGTTAGTTCACTTTGAAATTAATTTTTGATATGTTTTAGCTTGCCTAAACAGTCTTATTCCACAGTGCACTTCTCTTTCAAGTCATATTATGCATTTGGGAGATTCTTTTATCCGAAGATACTTGGATAAATAAAGCAAAAATATGAAACCGATATCAACGACAATTCCCATGAAACGAGCGGTTTGTGTGAGAAAATTAACAGTACTTATATCGTTTTTACCTCTTGTAACCACAGCCACGTGCAAGTGATCTGAGGGCGCTGGTGCTTTGTGGCTGTGGTTACAAGAGGTAAAAACGATATAAATACTGTTCGTTTCTTACACAAAACGCTCGTTTCGTGTCTTAGGCCATCAATGTGTACTTACATACGAGTCATTAAATCATGTTTAATTTGGACTTCTCTGTGCATGCTCTTTTAGGTGGACCCCATAGGTCTCCATTATATGACTGACAGACAAGAACGGTTTGACCTAAAAATATCAAAATGGAAACTACTGCGGAAACAAAGACACCTACATCTTGGATGAGGTAAGCTAAAACATATCAAAAATTAATTTCAAAGTAAACTATCCCTTTAAAGGAGAGAATATTCAGATAACAGATAACGTGTGTGATGTGCACAATGATTCTCTTGTGTCCCCAAAAATATTTTGATTATTAGATATAGTTAGGGATCTTAGTTTTAGTTAGATTTAGTTAGGGATCCAAAGTAAAGTGTATGTGTTTGTTAGTTTATCAGTTCTTTTATTTATTTTGCATAATGAAGGAATATGGGTTTTAGTCTCTCGTCGTGATAATGGCCTTTAAATCAATATGCATAGTTGTGTTTCTGAACTACTTCAACACAGCATCACAAAACAGCCACCAGATGGCAAAAGACAAGAGTGCTTGTGTAACATTTTCCTCTTAAAGGAGGAAGCTCTGATTCATGGATCAAGATGACTCAATTCAATAAAAATCAGTCTCTTTTATCAACGAGTCAGACCACAATACAAGCATGTATCTTGTCTAATATTGGTTTCTCTGTTTAAAGAACAAGGCATTTTATGTTTCATTTGTAGCCTATAAAAAGGCATATAGTTGCCAAAAGTGATGTCCGGCGTATAGGAAAACTGGCATCTTCACCCTTTTTTTGGATATTATTAAAAATCTGTTAAAGATTGTGTAAGCATATTGCGTAGTTATTCTTTGAGTCAACACGATACAAAATTGTGCAGACATATTTTTTTGGCCAGGCTGTGCAAAAACAAGAGAGATGCAATGAAAAATGAATAACTGATTATGTATGTCTTTCCAGAGAGCTTTTGGTTTTTATATGCATTTTATTTATTTATTTATTTTGCATAAATTAACACTGTAATTGTAGATTTTGCTAAATAATTTTATCAGATAAATACCTAATTTAATCAGATAATTCAAATTTAGTATTTTGTTCTTCCCTCATATTTAAAAGGTTTTTAAATATCTAAAATATTTTCCTCTTATATCCCCTCAATACATCACTTTTGGCCACTGCTGTGTTAAAAGTAGCCTATGCATTTTATTTAATGGTCTTATAACTTTTACTTTTCAGTAACACACATAAATTTGAAAAATTATTAATTCAATCATTCAATGCATCATTTACTAATCCTCACGTCATTCCAAACTCACATGACTTGCATTCTCCTGTGGAACATACATATATTTTAAAGGCTTTTTGATATTTTTCATAACAAGTACTAGGGCTCACAAGCTCCAAAATTACAAAAAGTATCATACAAGTATTATAAAAGAAGCCATATGATAGCTTTATGTTACTTTCATTTCCCATTACCACTGTAAAGCTGATTTAAAACAATCTATATTGTTAAAAGCTCTAAATAAATGAAGGCGACTTGACTTGACAAACAGACCAAAATTGAATGTGATGAAATATACCTTTTCCACAGAAGAAAGAACAACATGAAGGTATAGATTAGTGTTTTTGGGTGAACTATCCCTTTAAATATACAGAGATCAGAAGTCACATCCAGTGTTTCCAGCCCTTCCACCTTTCATCTTGTCTCTGAAATGCTGTGGTTGAGCTCCTCAGACACACTGTGGTTGGAAAATATGTCTTTTCTTGTTTGCTTGCATTTAAGTATGTGAGGAATTTAGTTTCTGTGTTCTTTCATATTTTGAATACAAATGAAAGTAACCTGAAAAGTACCTGAGTTGAGCTGTAAATATTTCTCTTCAGCATTGTTTCATGTTTGACTTCAGCAGAACATTCAATCTTTTTACAGGCCTGTTGAATGAACAGGTTCAACACTAAACAAGAAACTATTTGCAGAACATTTCCTGTCAGGTCTCTCTCACATGATTTCTCGAAAGCTTAACCTGTAAACTGAGATTTTCTGCTCACCTCTGTTCCGCATTAAAGCTATAGGGGCTAAATTATACATGTTTTTCTTTTTCTACTTGGAGCAATTTATCAAATTTCAGAACTGGCTCCCCAAATGAGTTGCAGAAAATCAGTTCATAAATCAATATTTTCCCGTTTCCATGACAATTTGAATTGTGTCCAAAGTAGTTCTGTTGCAACCAGCTCATATTCAGACGACACTTGTTTAGACTATTCATACATGCATATTTCTGTAACCGATGCTTCAAGCAACCTGGATTTGTTTAGACACAGTAGCTATGAAGATGGAGGAAGTAACCTGAGAAGGGAATGCCTTGTCACATTATTTTATGAGTTTTGTAAAGGTGAAGCCTTTCTCATCTGTCAATCTGTGTCTCTCTGCTTTCACCCTTTTAGAGGAAACTTGAGGCCCGTGTAACATGTATGCGTAGTATTCATGGGTAAAGTGGGACACTTTCTAGTAATTTGTCACTTGCATTATTTTAAAAGATGTTATATGGCCTTAGTCCTTCTCCACAGAACCGTTCTGAATAGGAAAATACAGAGAGAAAAAGAGGAAATATACAAAACCCTGAGCATCCCACTCAACTGACCGGCACAAGATAAAGAGATGATGATAAAAGTATCTTCAGTGATCTTTACACAGATGTGATTTTATGTGAAATATGACACTTGTAACACAGCTGAAACCTGCTGATATGCATCTGAGTTGTGTTTCCTTTCACACTGTTTGAAAACATCATTTTAAGATTCAATATTGTAACATTTAATCTGTTAATTGGTAACACTTTACAATAAGGTTCATTAGTTAACATTAGTTAATGTATTTACTAACATGAACTAACCATGAGCAATAAATTTGTTACTGCATTTGTTCATCTTTGTTAATGTTAGTTCATGAAAATACAGCTGTTCATTGTTTGTTCATGTTAGTTCACGGTGCATTAACTAATGTTAACAAGATTTTAATCAAGTATTAGTAAATGTTGAAAATAACATTAACAAAGATTAACAAATACTGTATATGTGCTATTCATTATTAGTTCATATTACCTAATGTAGTTAACTAATGTTAACTAACAAACCTTATTGTAAAGTGTTACCTGTTAATTCAATTGCAAAAAAACAATTGTATTTTAGACATTATATTTTAGCGAATTTCCCTGAGACTGTGTCTGAAATCTCCACTCAAACCACTGCTAATCCCTATGTAGGGGGTAGAGCACTATATAGTGAGCTCACCAGCATAATAGAAACCAATAGAAACACCACTTTTGGACACTACACTTTTTTTTTTCTTTTTTTTTTTTTTTTTTTTATTTCACATTTATTTCATTTGAATTTACTTTCTTTCTGCATTGTGATTATGAATTCTTTTTTTTTTTTTTTTGATCGTCTTTGGCGCCGTCATTACTGTCATTGCTGCTCTCGTCCGTCTTTTCACGATCAGCGCAATGCATGATGGTATGTAGGGCTTAGGTTAGTGACCATCGGTTGTACACGTACTTTCAAAATGCATTCTGGGATACATTGAGTGGGACTATATAGGGTATAATAATCATCACTATACATTCAGACAGCACTACAAATTGGACGAGCTCACCACATAGTCCACTATATAGTGAGTAGTGGGAAGATTTCGGACACAGCCTATATGTCACAGTTCCTGTAGTGTACTGGATGCTGTAAGGAGCACATTCAGGGCTTTTCAGAGATATCAAATGCAGTATGTAAAGTTAAGTATTTGAGTAGATCTAATTAGTTGCTGTACTTTGGTATCTTTTTGGCTTTTACATGGGTATCAAAGATATTAACTTTCTCTCTTTACTTCACTATATTTTTTAGCATGTAAATTACTCTTTTCATTTTATACTTTTGTGATAAGTAATGCAATTACTTATCACAATGCCTAACTTGTTCTGCAGCTGTTTGTTTCTGCTATAAAGGTAGTGATATTGCATCTACAAGGCATTGAAGGAACTATACTATATTGTGGGGTTTGTACTTCACCCAAAGGCTACTCTTGCATGAATGCTGGTGCATTAACAAGTGTGAATCGCAGGTGTTTCCCCAGGGCTGTCCTTAGGCCAGTGCCACCGGTGTGAACACACCGTGGCGAATGGATCGAGGGGGACTATTTAGTTTGACATTATTTTGAACATATAGGATTGGGTATATGGGTTATGAGGATAGAGGTTTTATTCCCTTTCTGAGCACTTGAGCTTAACTGAGACTTCAGTGCTTGTAGACGTTTTAGAGGCTGTTGTGTAAACCTTGATTTATTGCAATTTTGAGGTGTTCAGTTTTATTGCAATTTTAGAAAATGAATATATACTGCTTGCTCTCTTCAAAAATAACCAGTTTCTTGTTTTTCACTGGCATGTGTCTTAGGTGCATCTTTGAGCCTATATTCAGTGTGAGGAAAATACTGAATTACTGTTAAAGGGTTAGTTCACCCAAAAATGAAAATTCTGTCAGTATTTACTCACCCTCGTGTTGTTCCAAACTTCTATGTGTTTATTTGTTCTGCTGAACACAAAGGAAGATATTTGGAAGAATGTTTTTATTAAACAGATCTCACTTGAGGGTGAGTAAATACTGACAGAATTTTCATTTTTGGGTGAACTAACCCTTTAAAATCACATTACTCAAGTCGTATTGGAAGTTGTAACTTTTAATGGAGTCATTTTTGCTGCATCTATCTGTACTCTTACTCAATATGGTTTTCAGGCACTCTTACCTCAAATATTTGAGATTTGCCCATGACAACTCCCTCTCCTTGCTCTTTGAAAATGACTGACATTGAGTGAACGACTTAATTTAGCTCTCTTACCGAATAAATATAATATTTTGTAATTATCATTTAAATCTGGAATCATTTTCAAATAATTTGTCCTTTTTTAATACATGTTGACAAAAAGCTCACTCAATAAGACATTTATATGTAATACCCATTTATGCATGTTCACACACATACTGTATAAATTAAAATTGTACATCAAATTATTTTGTTCGTTAATTAGAAAAAGTTTAGTTAAAAAATAGCCTGAAAAATAAAAATGGATTGGTGATAGTTGTAGAAAGGCCAAAAATATGATATCTATCTATCTATCTAAACATGCATAAATGGGTATTGCATACTAATGTGTTTTTGGGGTAAACTTTTTGTCAACATGTAATAAAAGATATAAAGATTAGTGCTGCTAGTACAGTCCCGCCACTCTTTTTAATGCATGCAAATAATATTCAGCCGGATTCTGGCAAACTGATGCTTGTGCATTTGCATGGATCTGGCTGCTGGCCAAAACATTATTTTCATATTTTTTGAGAGCAAAGGCTTACAGCATGTTTAGATGTAGTAAGTGATGGTGAACTTGCACGCATCTACAATGCAGAATGTCAAAATCCTTTGAAACAATTAATTCATACAGTTTTTTTTTTTTCACACATATTTTAATTTGCATATACAAAATATGTCATTTTTGTTATTTTAATGGGATAGTTCACATTCACCCTTAAAAGTCATCATTTACTCACCCTGGTGTTGTTCTAATGCAGTATGCCATTATTTATTTTATGGAGCCACAAATGGAGAATTAAAAAAAAAATGTCCCACTTGAGCTTTTAAAAAAGAATAACAGAATGATCCCATGCGTCATGTGCCTTATATATAGCTGTGGCTAAATATTAAAGGTAAATAAAGGTAAATATTAAAGGTAAATATTAATGGGAATATACTTAATAGGCTATTTTATTTGTAATATATATATATATATATATATATATATATATATATATATATATATATATATATATATATATATATATATATATATATATATATATAGGGGTGCCAATAAATGTAGCCAACGTGTTTTGGAGAATTTATTTTTTTTTTACCTGAATGAAAGGTTTGATTTTTGCAAAAAAATAAATAAATAAAAGATCAAAAGGATAAACAATGCAGATTATTTAATTTTTACAGGCATTTTTGATCCAGGGGTGCCATTCATTCTGACCACAACTGTAAGTGTTCTGGAGGTATACAAGTAAAAAACAAACCAAAATTGTTGACCTTGGCCATTGGTCTTCCCTGCATGTCTGCACAACTGTGTGCGTTTATGAGACTCTATTAGCGATATAGTTCACTCCGTCTCGCCCAAAAGCACACACGATGTGAAATCAAGATTAACAACAACACAGCATGAAACACAATGTTCTAGAAATCTCAAAAAAGTATCTGTGTACTTTCTTCACTGAGTCAAATATCCAACCGACCCAAATATCACTCAGACTGGAACTCTGTTTGTCTGATGACAGTCAGAATGGCAGTTTATAGATGAGAACGCGATGACTTCTCTTGTTGCGACAAACACAACAGATATATTTCACGCCAGAGAAGAAGTTGGTTGTATTTAATGTTACGATTATGCTGGTCTCTATTTACTGTCATTATATGAATAAACACAAGTGGGACTTTTTTATTGAAAGTTCTCCTTAGGCTTTATAGGCAGTATGAGGAAAAATGCCAGGGTGAGTAAATTGTGACTTAAGTCAGCAATAGGCTATATGTGGCTTGTCCCTTCTAAGATCCAACTATCCCATGGTACATAGCCACACCTTGACCCCTTGGCATTCAGCATATAGCCATATTTTGTCCAATCGAATGTTCTTTAAGATAAGAATGCCTCACCTTCCAAAAACCCTTTCCTGTGCTATGAATTGCAAAGCATTGACTCAACTAATGTCTATTGATTATTTAATAATAAAAGGGTGTTGCCTTCTTTGATGCATCCTTAACATCAGCACAAAAAAAAACTGTGCTTGTCGAGACATTTCATTTCATTGGGTTTCAAAGGTCTGTGAGGAGCACAACGTGTATGTGGATTAGCAGTGAAGAGATAGCTCTGAATATGACTTCTGTACTTGGAATGTTTTTAGGTATGAGGTCATGAACGTCTTCACCCTTGCAATATGTGCTTTAGGCGGTGTCTGTTGAAACAATGCAGGATTGTTCAGGCATGCACTTGAGAAATTACATCATATCCTGTGGCTCTTTGGATGCCAAGTTCTCCTTTTTCTTTGGAAGGGAAACATGGAACACAATGACAGAACACAAGCCTTTTGTACAAACAATGAATCAACAGCGCTTACTTTCTGATTAATAAGCTTGATGTGATTGTGTGTGGGATATATATCAGCCTTATTAATGTTTTGAGGAGCTGTCAAATAGCTATATCAATAGAGGTATATTTGACAATGAGTTTTGAAAAATGTTCAAGCATTTTGTTGTGAAGCAACTAATATCAAGCAGGTTCTGCTTTAGGTTTATCGTTTCCAGAAAGAAGAACCAGACCTTCTGCTATATACCATAGCTGATGAGCTCTGATCTGATTTCAGGTGTTGTCTCTGTTGTACAGGTCTGACGCTGGCATGTACATAAAGGTCATGCATTATACTGAAATTCTGCAAACAAGATAATAACAATAGCACTATGCGTATGTTATCTTAAGACCATTTATGCTTTCAGATGTATATGTACATATACATCAAACAGGCAGAAACGTCATGCTCATTCAGCAAAAGTCCCTTCAGGTGTTTAAACCAACCAGACTTTGAACGCAACTTCCAAATAAAGGTTTTTTTTAATAAGTTGCACAAGTGCTGTAGGTTTTAACGTTTTTGTTTTTGTTTGTTTTTGTTGAAATTGCACATTCAAATGTCTAAATTCGCCTTTTCATGGATCATTTGCTTTAAACTGGAGAAAAAAGGAAATCCTGTCATCATCTACCATCCCCACTGCTTTTTCCTTTATAACCCAAAGGGGAATTTTACATAGTGATAGCGATCACTGACTGTTCACTTTCAGAAAAAAAGGTACAAAAGCTGTCACTGGGGCTGTACCTTTTCAAAACATCAACTTTTGTACCCAAAGGCTGCATTTTGGTACCTTAGTGGTACATATTAGCACCTGAAATGTACATATTAGCACCTAAAATGTATGTATTAACACCTAAAATGTACATATTACCACCTAAAATGTACGTAATAGGACCTAAAATGTTCATATTACCACCTAAAATTTATGTAATAGGACCTAAAATGGTCATATTACCACCTCAAATGGACATATTAGGATCTAAAATGTACATATTAGCCCCTGAAATGGACATATTCACCTAAAATGCACAAAATGTTCATATTAACACTTAAAATGTACATATTAGCACCTAAAATGTACATATTAATACTTAAAATGTACATTATAGTATCTATAATGTTCATATTACCACCTAAAATGTACATATTAGGACCTAAAATGGACATATTAGGACCTAAAATGGACATATTAGCTCCTGAAATGGACATATTAGCACCTAAAATGTACATATTAACACTTAAAATGTACATATTAACAGTTAAAACCTACATTTTAACACCTAAAATGTACTATTTAGCACCTAAAATGTACATATTAACACCTAAAATGTACTTATTAGCACCTAAAATGTACATATTGGCACCTAAAATGTACATATTAGCACCTGAAATGGACCAAAGTTTACCTTTGAAAAGGTACAGCCCCAGTGACAGCTTTTGTACCTTTTTTTCTAGAGTGTCGAGTTAAGTTCAACATCCTCTCGCTTTCAACTTTTATTTCCAGAAAATGTGTTAATATTTATTTTTTGAGAAACACAAATCAGTTTTGTTATGTTTTTTTCCCACAACCATTCTTTCTTTACAGAAGTTACTCTGTTCCAGCCTTACAAGTTCACACAGGCTCATGTGAACCCATTATTTTATCCGCACTTGGATTGCACGCATTCAATTTTTGTTTTATACAAAGGAAAATCTATTGATTATTCATTGATGACAGATGATATAGGCCTACTAGAATATTCACAGTTGTAAATATGGTCTTATGAGTAAGTCGCTGTGTGTTTAGAACAACACACATAATTCAGACAGCCTACTTGTAAAACTGAAAACACGAGTTGTTTGCTAGAATTAGTCGAAGAGTTTAAGAGCATTAAGAGAGTTAAATTAAATTATTACTTGACTTTAATAATATGTAGGCTAGCTTATGAAGGCTACAGTGGCTATCAGTGTTTTTACTGAGTGGGAGTTTTCCGGTGACCTCTGACTGACTGTATGTTCAACTAACACACATTCATGAATTTATGTGCAATTGAGCTCCAGATTCACTCTATGTTATCAGGAGGACCGTGTTTATAGTTAAACATTAACTATGACTGAGAATGAACTTACATATAACCTACTCATATCAAATCAATAATATTATGAAATCATAATCCTGTATGAAATCTGCGTATTCTATACAACTTTCACTCTGAAACTCATGCAATTGAATTGTCTTTTGGAATAATGGAACTAATTTTGAGCAGGAATAGACAATTCTCTTCACTTGCGCGCGAACACAAACAGGTTTTGCTTGTGTGTGTGCGCGTGTGTGTGTATGTTGGCCGAGAAGTGTGTTTTCCGCTTCTTCAACTGGAGTGAATGTTAAGCGTCTGTCGTTCGTCATGTCGACGGTCTGGTGAAGTCAATGAAGGGATTTCACACAAGGAATCAATCGACCATTGCGAATTAAATAGGTAAGTCGACTTTAAATGCATGTGAGGAAACTTTAACGCGTCATTAGGTTTCATAATCTGTACTTTTTTTGCTAGGCAGTAAATTTGCGAAACTTGAGAGCTTCACGATTTGCGACGTCAAAATCTAATGGGGTGGCGTCGGTCCCCATGGGAAAGAAAACATGTTTGTGATGAAGTTAACAATAGTGATTTGTGTTTATTTTAATATAAGGGAAAGATTTGGGATTTTAAATGGTGGGCTCTCTGTTGTCGCGACACACCCAGAGGTTTTTGAGGCAGATGTGAGATAGCCTAACTCGATCTAGATTCATTTCAGTGGCTTACTGATAATAACGCACAGGATTATTAAAATTATACTTGGTTAAGATTATAATAATTTACTTTTAATATGATTTTACCTCCAGAGATTATTTTACTTTATGGTTTAACTAACTAAGACTACTTGAATAAGTCAATGTGGACTAAAAGAAATAGATGCGGTGTTTGATTATGTATTTTTATCTGTTTTAATAGCCTATCCATATTGCAATTTATTATTTAGACCGTATGTTCCAGGGACACACACTAGACCCATACTTGATTTCTACTCTAAATGCGTTATTAGCCTACCATTGAGCTATCCAAATGTTATAGGGCTAAATTTATACAGATCCTTGGATATAACTATACGTACATTACAGTTTGTGACCATTTTAAGTTTCTGAACATAAGACAAAATTTGTTAGTGGATTAGTGAAATCATATCATGATATTATGACTTGTCTCACTATAATTTATGTAGTTTTAATGTTTAATGTTAGGATTCTTGTAACATTCATAGATGTTATCATGCATTCTTAGTGATGTCATTGGATGACAAAACATTTAAAAACTCAAAAAAAATCTTCAAATAATTTTTTATAGATTTTATTATTATTATTATTATCGTCATTTTTGCTTGTTTATTCAAAAATATGTGCATCACAATAATCTATGAAGATGTTTACTTTTGATGATTATTAATCTCTTAACTCCACTGGTCCAGGTGTAAATATGGCTCATCGTTCCCAGTGCTCCTCTACCGGGGACAACCCCCTGGACCCCAACTACCTGGCCCCTCACTACCGTGAGGAATACCGAATGGCTATCGACGCCCTGGTTGACAATGACTTGGATGGCTACTATGGGTTTCTTCAGGAAGTAAATGTGGTTGATTTCTTATCCCGTTCAGAGATTGATTATATCAGATGCCTTGTGCAAGCTCCACACCAGACCGCACAACTAGATAGGAGATGCATGGCTGAAGATGTAGATGGCTCTTCTGACACTTACTGGCCGGTACATTCAGACCATGATGCTCCGAACTTGGACTTGGGCTGGCCACAGCAATACAGACTTGTTGGACCAACTGAAGTCACTACATTGGTGAACCCGCCTGACCCCGAGATGCCCAGTATCAAAGAGCAAGTCCGCAGGATGATCAAGACTGCACAGCAAGTGAGTTTTAAGATGTTATTACTGCATCACAGAAGTCGGTAAATACAACTTAGTATTACGGTAGATGTCTTACCTCATTAATCAGTGGTTTTTATTGCTTTGGTACTGTTTTCACAAAGTATACAGGCAATACAAGGTTATAAGAAAAAGCAAACTGGTCACACTAGTTTCACAGCTGGTCTTTCATTCTAAGCTTGACAATGACAGCTATTGTGCAATTATACGGATTGTAGTTTCTATTGACATCTTTGGGTTAAATAAATGATCTTATTTCAATTTATAAATTTTAAGTGCCGGTTAATTCAGTTACAAGTGATACAAGTTTATTTTCTCATATTGCCTAAAGGTGCTGAACATAAGAATGTGATGCAATGCCAAATTGACACAAGATCTTTATTGTATCTTCATGAAATATATCTTCAGTGAATTGTATCTTCAGTATACTAATGTACTGTACTAGTATTGTGCAGATTTGTTTTCTAAAATGTTCTTATGTTAAATTTGCTCTTGAGGCAATTTGAGATTCAGATAGGGGTGATTTCATTTTGGCAGTCTCTTTCATGATTGCATTTTTGCCTAATATAAAATAGACTGGATGGCATCATTGTTGACAATGTGATATATGATATGATATTATGTTTTAATTCTTGTTCTAGGTTATCGCTGTGGTGATGGATATGTTTACAGATGTTGACATCTTTGCTGATATCCTGGCTGCAGCAACACGTGGTGTGGCTGTTTATGTTCTTCTTGATGAACTAAATGCTCAACATTTTGTTTCCATGGTGAAAAACTGTAGGGTGAATCTGGATGAGAAAAAAGTATGTATTTTTTTATTTGATTGTTATAAATCTGACAAATTCATTATTAATATATATTTTACTTGCAGTTCATGCGGGTAAGAACTGTGTCTGGAAGTACCTATTCCTGCCGCACAGGAAAGACATTTAAAGGTCAGATGATGGATCGCTTTATACTAGTAGACTGCAGAGCTGTTTTAAGTGGCAACTATAGGTAAGTGCATTTTACTGTTTAACAGTTCTCTATAAATCTATACTTTATATATTGGGTTTTAGTGTATGTTGTGTTTAATCAAGGTGTCCATAAAATATGTGTTGGTTAATACAATTTCTCACTTTGTGTTGCAGCTTCATGTGGTCTTTTGAGAAGATACATCGCTGTCTTGCTCATCTGTTTTTGGGACAGCTTGTAACCACCTTTGATGAAGAAGTTTCGGATTCTGTATGCCCATTCAGAGCCACTGGTTGTTGAAAATGTTTTGCCACACTATGCTGGGGAACCTGAAGGCTTCTACAACACAGAAAAGACCCACATGTTTAACAGACAATATCCAACTATGGGCATGGAATGGGCCGAACGTTACTGGAGAAGACCATATGAAAGTGGGTCAAAAAATGTTACCCTTTAGGAATGAATCCTTCCACAGTGCATCAGAAGCAAATCCTTCTGTCCAGAGGCACATGAACCTGCATGCTGATCAACCATATAGAGGGGACCATCAATCTTTAGAGCATGGAAGGCAAAAGAAAGGACCAACTGAAATGGTTGGGTTCAAAAGGAATAGCTATGGAAATATACCTGATTATGAATACTTGCCTCCTCAAAACATTCCAATGATGAGAGGAAAACAGTACATGGAGGGACCTGTGCTCCAAGGCAGTCAATTTGCAAGGGAACCACTTATTTACCAGGGAGCTGAATTTCAATCTGGTTATGACATGTATGGGAAGCTTAGAGGCCAAGGCCACCACATTGATCAGTTTACAGGGTCTGGCTATCCTCATGAGGGAGATGAGGCTGAACCAACTGGAGCTTATGACCATGTTCAAAGATACCTGCAGTCTCAATCTGCTATGGAGGAAGGACCAGGTCCAAGAAATGTATTGTCACCTGTGCAGTCCAATATGAAGAGACATAACATGGGTCAGTCTTATACCTGTCAGAGCTCACCGAAACAACCAAACCTGCCAGAACAGAAACGTTTTTTAATGTAAACCACAAACCACAGGATATGAGTCAAAAGCAAGGCATGCAGGACTGGAGGATCAGCTCATACCTTCAGTGCATTTGATGATGCAGGAGAACTGGATTTAGCTGAACTTGAAGGATCCAGCACATGTGGTGATATTCCATGTTTTACACAGGAAGCTCCTTGTGGTCCTGTGCGTCCAGAAATTAGACCAGGAAACAGAGAGTTTAACAGGATACCTTCACCTAGGGAAAGTCCCTTGTTTGTCCAGATTCCGAATAATTCTATTGTGGCTGACATTTCAGGTAATCATCCAACAGACTTATCACAAATAAATATCAAAACAACACCAACATCAACTTCAGAGTCTTCTTGCACCACTGATGGTGACAAAGTGGAGGAGACGAAGAATAGAGAACCTAAAGAGACAAACCGGATTAGTGAAGACTTCCTCAAGAAGAAACCCAGCCGACCTTTCCAAAGGAGTTCCAGACTGAGACACTCACTGATATTCAGTTCAAATTTGGAGTTGCATACGTCAGATGAGATGAAAGATACTGTGGGAGAAAAAGATGGGGATGAAGC
Source organism: Hybognathus amarus (assembly GCA_030378365.1). NCBI lineage: Eukaryota > Metazoa > Chordata > Actinopteri > Cypriniformes > Leuciscidae > Hybognathus > Hybognathus amarus. The sequence continues at coordinate 28,502 of JAQIUQ010006136.1, forward strand.
TTCAAAAGATTCTCGTGTGTCACACATCTTGGACAAAAGAAGGACTGGTTCTCCATTTCAGCGATTTCAGTGGAGCGATTTTGTAAAGTCAAACACATTTGATAACTCTCTCACAGAGTTCGGTACCACCTGAAGATGAACTGAAAAAATTGGGTGAAAATTCTGATTTAGATAAGGTTGAAAACTTCCAAAATCTCTGTCCTCTGCAAGAAAAAGACCAACTTCAAACAGCAGTTCCTGAAAGAAAAAGCCAAAGGGATGAATGCCCATCTAATCAATTGCAAAAGTCATCTTCTTTCATCCGATATGAATGACCCTGACTGTAGACTGAGGTATTTCAAAGAGTTGGCAGCCAACAGCAAACTTGCAGCAGCAAAGGTTTCTCAGAGCAATCCGGTGAAAGCCACCAAAAATTTGCACTATCAGAAAAACCTTCCACTAATGACGCAGATAAAAATGCTGGACCTTTTTTCAAGACCCCAGATACTACACTCAAGACAAAAAATAACACTGTCCCAGCACCAGAGATCAAAGAAACCCATAATGACACCAAATTTGAGGAATCAAGTAAAGACATCCTACATAGAGCTTACGGATGCTGAAAAAATCAAATTTAAGAAAAAACTGGCTGAAGAATCTGGCTCAACTTTAAAAAAAAATCTAAAAGAGACTGATCCAACTCTAAAACCTGTTGAAGAGGTAAGAACAGGATCTATAGCTAAAAACCAGACATCCTCCATTTCAAAAAATGTTGCTCAAAAGTCTTCCTGTGCTTTGTCTGATAAATCCTCCAATCCTGGCATGAGTTCATCCTCAGAACCTTGCTCAAAAAACTCCCTTTCTACAGCCAGTGCTACATTGGATGTGAAAAATCAAGCAGAATCTGTTGCATCCAGTTCACCCTTAACAGAATCTGGCCTCAACCAATTTCACATTCCAAAAGAAACAGACCACTCCCTGCTGACAGGGATTTGTCCGCCTGTAAAGTTACCAGAGACAAAGTGTATGTCACCATTTAGCACCACTATTGCACAGAGCTCACCCAATATTTCTTGCAGAGATAATGTATCAAAACCAAACCTTGCAATTGTAGATACTAGTGTACCCTCAAAACATGACCACATACATGCAGTTCCCTCCCCAGTGAGAGATAGTGGGGCTTCCCAAAAACACACTTCAACAGATAGAGACTCTTCTCAACACCTTCCCACATCAGAGACAGACTGTTTTCAGCAGCTTACTGCATTGGGAGAGGAATCTTCTCAGCATCCCACTGCTACAGAAAGTAAAACTTCACAAAACGTCCCCATTAAAACAGTAGCAGATGCTTTCCAGCAGCAAGTTGCAACAGAATGTGAATCGTCACATCATTCCACTGCAAATGAAACGGCCTCCTCCCAACAGCCTACTGAAACAGGGGAAGACCTCAACTCCCTGCTAAAAATGGGACAGACTTACCCAAGACTCCAATGTAGCAGAAAGTGAAATCTCCAAACAACTCCCTGTAATGGGGACAGACCCAGCAAGAAATGAACCTTCCCAACAGTACATTGCCACATCTTCAGACTCTTCCAAACACTCCCCTGCACTGAGGGCAAAATCTTCCCCAAACCCCTCTGCAGCAGAAATTGACTTTTCTCAGCAGTCCACTACATCAGTGGTAGACTCTTCCCAACACCACACTCCAAAAGAAAGTGACTTTTACCCCAAACCCACTGCAACAGGTGCAGAACCTTTTAAACAGACTGCTCTATCAACCACAGACTCTTCCCAGCATCCCACTGCAACAGTCACAGACTCTTCCCAGCAGCCCACTACAACAGTCACAGACCCTTCCCAGCAGCCCACTGCAACAGAACACAGACCCTTCCCAGCAGCCCACTACAACAGTCACAGACCCTTCCCAGCAGCCCACTACAACAGTCACAGACTCTTCCAGCAGCCCACTACAACAGTCACAGACCCTTCCCAGCAGCCCACTGCAACAGTCACAGACCCTTCCCAGCAGCCCACTACAACAGTCACAGACTCTTCCCAGCAGCCCACTACAACAGTCACAGACTCTTCCCAGCAGCCCACTACAACAGTCACAGACTCTTCCCAGCAGCCCACTACAACAGTCACAGACCCTTCCCAGCAGCCCATTACAACAGTCACAGACCCTTCCCAGCAGCCCACTACAACAGTCACAGACCCTTCCCAGCAGCCCACTACAACAGTCACAGACTCTTCCCAGCATCTCACTGCAACAGAAACAGACCCTTCCGGGCATCCCACTGCAACAGAAACAGACCCTTCCGGGCATCCCACTGCAACAGAGACAGACCCTTCCCAGCAACCCACTACAACAGTCACAGACCCTTCCCAGCATCTCACTACAACAGAAACAGACCCTTCCGGGCATCCCACTATAACAGTCACAGACTCTTCCCAGCAACCCACTACAACAGTCACAGACTTTTCCAAGCATCTCACTGAAACAGAGACAGACCCTTCCCAGCAGCCCACTGCAACAGTCACAGACTCTTTCCAGCAGCCCACTGCAACAGAAACAGACCCTTCCGGGCATTCCCACTATAACAGTCACAGACTCTTCCCTGCAACCCACTACAACAGTCACAGACTTTTCCAAGCATCTCACTGAAACAGAGACAGACCCTTCCCAGCAGCCCACTTGCAACAGTCACAGACTCTTTCCAGCAGCCCACTGCAACAGAAACAGACCCTTCCGGGCATCCCACTATAACAGTCACAGACTCTTCCCTGCAACCCACTACAACAGTCACAGACTTTTCCAAGCATCTCACTGAAACAGAGACAGACCCTTCCCAGCAGCCCACTGCAACAGAAACAGACCCTTCCCAGCAGCCCACTGCAACAGAAACACACCCTTCCCGGGCATCCCACTGCAACAGAAACACACTCTTCCAAGCAGCCCACTGCAACAGTCACAGACTCTTCAAAGCATCTCACTGCAACAGAAACAGACTCTTCCCAGCAGCCCACTACAACAGAAACAGACTCTTCCCAGCAGCCCACTACAACAGAAACAGACCCTTCCGGGCATCCCACTGCAACAGTCACAGACTCTTCCCAGCAGCCCACTACAACAGAAACAGACTCTTCCCAGCAGCCCACTACAACAGAAACAGACCCTTCCGGGCATCCCACTGCAACAGTCACAGACTCTTCCCAGCAGCCCACTGCAACAATCACAGACCCTTCCCAGTATCCTACTGCAACAGTCACAGACTCTTCCCAGCATCCCATTGCAACAGTCACAGACCCTACCCAGCATCCCACTGCAAAAGTCGCAGACTCTTCCGGGCAGCCCACTGCAACAGTCACAGACCCTTCCCAGCAGCCCACTGCAACAGTCACAGACTCTTCCCAGCATCTCACTGCAACAGAAATAGACCCTTCCCAGCAGCCCACTGCAACAGTCACAGACTTTTCCAAGCATCTCACTGCAACAGAAACAGACCCTTCCGGGCATCCCACTGCAATAATCACAGACTCTTGCCAGCAGCCCACTGCAACAGAGACAGATCCTTCCCAGAAGACCACTGTAACAGCCACCGACTCCACTAAAATTATGGTAGACACTTCCAAACATCCTATTGAAACAGAAAATGAATCCCTTCACACTGCAACAGAGTCTTGTGTGAATGAGAAAAAGAAAAAAGATGATAATTTATCCAAAGCCTTCAGCAAACCTATTCCAGATGCTAACAGTACCCAGGCAGACAATAGCATATCTCAAATTACAGTTATTATAGACTCAAGTTCCACAACTGAGCTTTCCCAAACTGATACTGTTCCACCTTGTGATAGCCAAGTGGAACTAAACCAAACACAAGCATGGATCAAACCATGTATAACTCCTATGGTAAAAGACACAGACAGTGATGCTTTAACTAGTCTCAATTCATCTAGCATATCATCAAACCCAATGGAATCTAGTTGTTTACATGACCAAAAACTAGATGAGTGCCAAAAGAATGAGACCATTACAGATCAATCTCAGAGGCATAACACTTCACCTATAGCTGAAGGGCCCAAGATAACTCAGGTTTCTACAACCCTAGACCCTAAACAAGCAACAACAGAGGTGGAAAACTCTGTGATTAACTTAGCAGAGGTTTCAGAAAAATCAGATTTGACTGTACACAGTAATTCAGAAAATCAGTCTTCTGTTGCAAAGAATCCAAAATCAATCATGTCCGCCCATCAGTTATCTACCGCAAATGTTATCTCGTGCAGCAACCTTAGAGATGACACTAAAGTTCTTTTGGAGCAAATTTCAGCAAAGAACCAAAGCAGATCACCCCAGTCCAAGCAGACTCTTGCTGCACCCAATGAAGCCAAAGAGGGTGAGGTTAGCTCTGCAGATAAACCGTTCTCAAATTATCCGGGAAGGCCCTGGTCCTACAAGACTACACCAGAAGAACGGGACATGTTAATACAGAAGATGGAGAAAATGAGGAAAGAGAGGAAGGTCTACAGCCGTTTTGAGGTAAATTGTTGAATTTGTTCATTAAAATTCAACATTTTCAGTCATATTGTTTGTGAGTGTGGGTGGGTGTATGCACTTTTATTTTTAAATTGTTCTGAAAATACTCTATAGGTTCTGTTGTTACAATATCCAAAAGTTGAGTTTAAGTGTACTTTTACTTGTATTACTCAGGGATTTGTGTTTGGTGTTTTTTCACAGGCCTCATAATTTAAACCACTGGAAGAGTGGCTCCATTAAAGGAACAATACGAGGGAAGTGATTTTGTGTTCTTACCTCAAAACTGTGATTTTGCACTGATTATACCAAAGATTGCTGCCGCTTGAGAGGATTGATATCCCTGCAAGACTTAACAGATGAACTGCCTGACAAAAAAACAGGAAACACAACCCTTACCAGCTGGAATAAGCTTTAGATAGAGCAGGTATTGTGTGTGTCTATATATAGCTGTGAAACGTATTTCTGAGTCTTTTATAACTATCGGACTGTATCCAGAAATTGTGATCTATAAGAGTTGTTTACCAAACAGTAAGTTGCGTGTTATTGCCACGAGGAAGGAGCAGGTTTTTTTGAATGTCTTCAAGATCTTTCCAATACTGCTCCAACATGTTAACAGACTAGTGTTCTTGTTTTAATACAGCATGAAACTTTTCTCCAAGTATTTTTTTTATTCTATTCTTCATTTAATACAATTATAGTTTGCCCAGATGTTTGTGGTATTAAAAACAAATGTAGTTTACTTGAAATCTCTTAATGCCGCTTTGGTTAAAACTGTTTGCTAAATGATTAAATGTAAATGTAAATAGAAAACATGGAACAAAGTGGAGCTGGAGTGGAATGATCACAGGATGCTTTGAGCAGGGAAAAGGGAAATTGTTCATTCACATACTCTGGCCAGAGAACAGGAAAGGACGTTCCACCTCTTCCAATGCTAAATGTGAAGATGTAAAATACATTCTGTTGGTTTATGTTGAGGAACGATAGAAACTCCTAAAACACATAGACATGAGTCCAGGTAACATTTTGTTAAGAACGAATACAACAGTTTCTTATTAACACAAATCACCAAAGAAAAAAAAATAGGAAAAAAGTTCTTGTGTAGTTAGATGAAATGTGCAATATTGTGAGTTTTGCTTAAGATATTAATATTGATTTGCTTAAATTGTAAAATCTGTTTGTCAACAACTGTCAATGTAGTGATACTGCCTCTTTTTTTGATGGAGGATCCCATCAGTTTGTAGAGAACCAATAATGTCTGTTACATGTTGCCACCCGTCCCAAAGGTTGTGTGTTTGAATCATGTTTAGAACAAAGTAAGGTCTACACTGACATGATAATAAAATAAAACTAGGACACAAGAAATGTTCTTCAAATATCATAATGCCCTTTTGTGTTTTGTGTCCTCTATTTGTCAGAAACGGTAAGGGTTTATCAGTTTCTGACCAATAGACCAATATACTCATTAATCTTCTGATGAATGTTTATTTTTTTTATTTTTTTTATGTGTAATCATTACCCTTTAATACTAGCATAGGCTATTTTAAGTAGGAACAAACAGATAGTTGACCCAAAAAGTCATTATTTACTTGCTCTCATGTCATTCCAAACCTGAATGACTTTCTTTTCTCTATGTAACACAAAAGAAAATAGTTTGAAACATGTCTCTATTTTTATCTCTTTTTCTTTTGCCCATGCAATGAAAGTCAGTAGCAGTATTCCTTCAAGTTAAAGGGATACTCCACCTTTTTTGGAAATAGGCTCATTTTACAACTCCTCCAGATTTAAACAGTTGAGTTTTACTATTTTTGAATCCATTCAGCGGATTTTCTGATATTTAGAAGAATATCAGTAAACAGACAGTTTCTTGTCTCATTGACTTCCATAGTATATTTTTTTCCTTCTATGGAAGTCAATGAGACCAGAAACTGTCTGGTTACTGATATTCTTCTAAATATCAGAAAATCGGCTGAATGGATTCAAAAACGGTAAAACTAAACTGTTTAACTCTGGGGGAATGGTAAAATTAGCCTATTGGAGTATCCCTTAAAATAATATGCCAGTGAAGGATATAGACCATATTACATCATGGAAAAAAACTTTTACTTTGAGTTTTGGAGTGTGCTTGCTTAACTTTGTGACATCACTGATCTATAATTAGCTTTTTAGGCAGTTTGAGTCATTCTGCAAAATATGTGAGCCATGCAGTTAAGCTTAAATTCGACTTTACAAAACCAAATAACAGAGCATACTTTTTTAGCCCATGATAATTGTACTTGAAAAAAAATGTGTTATGTCACCAGAAAACACAGAGCCCTTTGTGAAGATTTACACTTTTATAACACCATGCCAAAATAGCTTGTCAGTTTAGGCTAATCTCTCAATATAAGCTTTTCTTCTCATGAACCTGAATTAGTTCCCCTGGCTTTTCCTAGTCTTTTGCAGCTCATATAAGAGTAGGCTAGAGAACTCGGTTGATAGTGATGAAATTTGTATTTCGGCAACACAATATACAAACATGACTGGCATTTTGAAGAAATTTTACCACATTGTTGCTTTCTGCTGGTATGCTTTTGTTATTCAGTCTATTTATGCAAAAGGTGATTCAGAACTGCCACCCGGGATCTTTGTGTATGGCGGACCCTGGAAATACCTAACATTTTTAAATCTGGTAAGTTTATTTTACAATAACATTTTGGACAGAACTGGAGGTTCCTTGTAAATGTGTTTAACGTTCATTTCTCAGGTCTTACAGATGGTGTTTTTCGGACTGGCATCTGTGAATGACCTTCAGCCTGTGGGGAAAGGCTCAAAAATATCATTTCTCAGCCTCTGCAAGGATTTGCTCTTTTCCGTCTTTGTGTTTCCAGTGGGAATGGTGAGTGTGACTTTTGGAAAACTTTAATGTGCTGTTGTATGGGAACTAATTTTTTGCAGAACTGCTTTAAGATGTTATAAATTAATTTAGCTGCTTTGAAACAATCTGTATTGCAATATCTATATTGCCTAAAAAACGTGATTCAACTTGACCTATAGAAAACAGGCAAACGGTGTTATAGTACAAAACTGATGTTCTTTATAGTATTTGGTCTTTTGTTTGATGTGCTTCACTTGGTGAGAGTGAGTTGTGCCAGTCACCTAGAGTTATAGATAGATAGATAGATAGATAGATAAATAGATAGATAGATAGATAGATAGATAAATAGATAAATAGATAGATAGATAGATAGATAGATAGATAGATAGATGATAGATAGATAGATAGATAGATAGATAGATAAATAGATAGATAGATAGATAGATAGATAGATAGATAGATAGATAGATAGATAGATAGATAGATAGATAGATAGATAGATAGATAGATAGATAGATAGATAGATAGATAGATAGATACGATAGATAGATAGATAGATAGATAGATAGATAGATAGATAGATAGATAGATAGATAGATAGATAGATATAGATGATAGATAGATAGATAGATAAATAGATAGATAGATAGATAGATAGATAGATAGATAGATAGATAATAGATAGATAGATAGATAGATAGATAGATAGATAGATAGATAGATAGATAGATAGATAGATACGATAGATACGATAGTATAGATACGATAGATAGATAGATAGATAGATAGATAGATAGATAGATAGATAGATAGATAGATAGATAGATAGATCAGATCAGATAGATAGATATAATAGATAGATAGATAGATAGATAGATAGATAGATAGATAGATAGATAGTGAATGTGCGCCATCTACTGGTGATAAATGCTAAATACTTTAAAGCTTTAAAGGTTGTATTAGCGATTGTGGGTGATGTCACTTCTGTTTGTGAACGAGATACCAAACAAACCAAGTTAGCTCGCCCCTCCTCCCATTTCGTGCATCATGAAAAACTCTCACACTAAAATCCCTACAATCTGAAATTCGCTAGAGCTATCCAAGTTTAGTCCAGAGCTTCACTCAAATTTTTTAAAGAATGATATTTTCACACACAGTTCACATACAAAAAAGTCAGCACTAGAAGCTAATTACCTGTCCAGAAGAAACAGTGCAACCTAAAAACGTTCAATTCGTTCAAAAGCCTTTCCGATTATTATTTGTAACTTAATTGTTTTGTTATTTTAATGGGTTTTTAATGTTTGTTCCGGTTTGTCTTAAGTTTGTAGTTCTGCTGTTTTGGCTGATTTTTGCCTACGACCGACAGCTAGTCTATCCAGCTTCAATTGACAGCTTCTTCCCTCAATGGTTGAATCATTCTATGGTTTGTTCTCTATTCCTTCGGAAAACTTTTTAAAATATACGTAAATTAAATAATCTGCATTTACAACTAAATAGATCTTTGGATCAATCAACTGTCTAATACTAGTCATTTTGTATGTTTGATTTTCAGCACACTATTGTTCTCCCAATCATGTTTGGTGAGATCCTGTTGGAGCCACATATCTACCCGAAAACTAGAAATGGTTTAGCAGCTTTGGGATTTGTTGGTCTGGCTTACTAAGGATGGTAAGAATGTCTTGTGTTTGTTTTAGGGATATACTGATGATTTGAAAACAGGTGGTGACTCATATGAAACTTGATTTGCTAATGCTATAGACACAAGATTAATATATAAGATTAATTTTATATTATTATATATTACTTTTTTCAGGATTGTTTGGGTGTATCTAACAGTGGGAATCTGGGTTTACCCAATATTGGGGCTGTTCAGCAGCTCAGGATTGACCGTCTTCTTCTTTCACAATATGCTTGTTGTGTCGTTGCTGTACTTACTGGGCCAAACTCTAAACAATAAAGTTTGGGGTAAGAAAATAGTTTTATTTTCATTATAGATTTTAATCTATTGGAATATCTGTGAGCAATATTGATGCTAAATAATTCACCAATACCAATATACCTAACAGTCACTTTTTACTCTCACAGGGAAAGAACTTCATAGACGTACAAGAACATGATGAGTCAGAAGGAAGTTTTAATCAAGACTAAAACATGACACATGATTCCTCATAAACTTGTTCCTTGTTTCAGGCCTATGAATCTCTGGAATGAACCAGCTCCAAGTGGTTTGAATGATGTCTGCTATTGCATTATCCGTTTTTTATATTTTGTATATGACCATTCATTTTCTGCTAATGCAAATTTGACACTATAGTGTGCATCTGTGATATGTCATACACATTTGTAGGAACTTGACACTGGTAAAAAATAATAAAGCTGGTGTCTTCAAACATTTATTGAGCAAGTTACTTTTTAAAAAAATCTGTTCTTCATTCTAAATTAGTTTTGGGTGACAATGGCATATGTTCTGTACATTTCACATAAGAATATTTTTAAAGGGATAGTTCAACCAAAAAAGAAAAATTCTGTCATCACCTCACCCTCATGTTTTTCCAATCCTGTATGAATTTCTTTCTCTTGAGCAAAAAAGAAGATAGTTTGAAGAATATTGGTAATCAAACAGTGGACGGTAGCCATTAACTTCCATAGTATGGAAAAAATGCAATTAATGTCAGTGGCTTGTCAACTATCAGGTTACCAGAATTCTTTAAAAGTCTTCTTTTGTGTTCAACAGAACTCATACAGGCTTGGAACAACACAAGGGTGAAAAAATGGTCTGTCCCTTTAAAGCTTGCTGATCATCCAAGATAAATAGATATTGATAATCCATAATAATGCTGTATGTTAATTCTCTAAAGAGAATGTTTGTTCTTTTTAGGCCAACTCACACAGCACTGACAAACGCAGAACAACGTCGACAGTCACCAGATTGCACCACGTCACTACTTTCATTATTAGACATTCTAATTCGAATCATCAACATTTTCAATCGGCCAAAACCAGCCAAACACTGCGACAGGGGTAACACTGATCCGACCAACCTGTCTGTCGGTGCGCTGTGAATTGGCCTTTTCTACACTCTTAAAAATAAAAAAGATTCTTTATTGGCACTGGTGGTTCCATGAAGTACCTTTAAAGGGATACTCCAACGTTTTTTCATATTAAACTATGTTTTTCTCTTTAAGTGCTTGGGAGCGCCACTTCCACTCTGCGCAGTAACATCATCACTCCGGAGAGTGAGAGGAGAGAGAGGACTTTTCACGAGTGATGATATTACTGCGCCAAGTCGAAGTGCTCCCAAGCACTTTCTGTGGTATTCCGCTATACATTATAGTTATCCACTTTACACGCTTAGAAAAACGCAACGTTTTATTTTGTGGCACCAATCTTGGTTGAGTTACACTATTCGTGTAACTGTATTTAAATGAGGACAACGTGGATGTGTTTGCTCGCTTCTCTGCTTTGATCCCACTGAATGAACTGGGCTAGTTAACTGCCATCAGTCTGTCTCGCGCGCCAGAGCGATTGAGTGCTCGCGCTGGTATGCATTAACTCGTCTTAGTTAGGGGAATTACATAGTTTAACTTGAAAAAAAACTGTGGATTATCCCTTTAACATCCCTGGAACCTTTACATTCCACTAAATTTTCTTTATAGTGACTTAACGGTGATATAGTGAAACTTTAGTGTTTATAGTGTAAGTTAGTGTAAATCCTCTTCTTTTTTTTTCAAAGGCCATTCCACCGGAGTCTTTCACAACAGATGATCATCATCAGGATGATGCGTTTCACAGTCATTTTAAGGTCTTAGGAGGACAACAATTTGTGTCACACGTTTCCTTGAACCAAAGTTAAAGAGAACTGCTCTCAGGTTTTCTCTGTCAGGGTTAAAGATGAGGAATAGAGCCTTTTATAATTGTCTGGGTGACACTTCCTCTCTCAGGTTGAACTTCCTCTCAGATCTCTGTATTCTTTTATATGGTGCAGAGTGTTTGGATCTGCGTCCACCAGCCCGACAGACAGGAGCTTTACGATGAGGTGAAGTTCCTGGTCATTCATTCTCTGCAGGAAAACAATCAGATATTAGCATGTGCTTCCTTCAGTCAGTCATGAGAGAACAAGAGTTGTATTCTCATATGTATAGCCATGTACCTTGTTTTTGTAAAGCAAGTTTTTTTCTTGGGAGGCATGTTTCTGTGTTGGAGATAATATAGTAAATAAACATGAAAGAGCCTTAGGACAAAACCTCATTATTAAAAATGATCTCCCCTGCATCTACATTATATGTGTTCCTTCTTGTTCTAAAATAATTATACTGAATTTACTGTATGCTTTAATGCAAAAAAAGAAAACAAACTCTTCTCGAACCATGCAAAAAACTCAAACACAATCAGGCAGCATCATTATTCATGTTAACTCTCCTGATTTTGTCATTCTCTTCTGACTTGTTCTGCACTGCCTTCTTCCAACAATAGATATAATAGCTAGATAATCATGTAACAATTATCAAAAATTGTTGCTGACTTGATTAACCGGTCATGAGAGCATATTTAAACACTTCCTCTTACCTGACTCAGACCATGTGACATGCACTTGATGATACCAATAAGCCCCAAAACAATCTGTGGATAGAAACATTTGAATATTGATAGACATTAAAAATTAGAAAAATATATGTTTGCAATTAAAAATTGAAAACTGCATACATAAAAGAGAAACAATACATATGAAACAATACAAATGATCTCAGCATGTTTACTATTTGTGTGTGTGTGTGTGTGTGTGTGTGTGTGTGTGTGTGTGTGTGTGTGTGCGTGCGTGCGTGCGTGCGTGCGTGCGTGCGTGCATGGAGCGTGCGTGCGTGTGTGTGCATGTGTAGAGATGTACTATACATTTATAAATCCAATTATGGTTTTATTGTATCATATATTTATCCAAAAGCTATTACAAAAATACAATACTTAGAATTTTAGCTTTAAGGAAAAAAATATATCTCGTTTACCATTTAACGCTTAAGAGACAATAAGCATTTATGCACCATTTATTGACCCCAAATCTAACCCTGAGATAGCCTTTGTCACTGATAGTTTTGCACATACGGTATACCAAACACAAGACACAAGCTTTAAAACATGAAACAGGTAAACTTACCCCACAATGTACAACATGATTGCTTCTGTGTGTGTTCCTCTTGCTTGTGTGTGTTTGTCTCTGGTCAGGACTGTGATTTAAAGGGAAACTGAGAGATCATCATGTGAACACAACCAGATGTACAGGTCTAACAGCATGTGTCAAACTCCTAAAAGTGACAAAGCCAGACAATCGTGTGTTTTCCCCACACACGACAGATGGAAACACACACTGACGCACAGGTCCGTCACGAGTTCTGGACTACTGACGTTACTTTAAGAGTAAAAATAAGACCCCTGTGTTTTTCTTTTAATTTGTAAAAGGTTAATCATTAGTAATGTGGCATTTCTCTAGTTTTACATTCATGTGACCAAAAAGAGATGACGCGCAACATTATACCTCAAGCTTCACATATCATTCAACAAACAACGTTCTTTTCATCAAATAAATTTTATTATTCACGTTCTTGATGATACACTGCATACTTTAAAGCACTAATATAGGCCTAATTGTTTTTCTAAAAAAATCATTGTGACTAATAAAGGTTTTTCCTATATCACTCTTAAAACATTATGATAAATAAGTTATGACAACATGTTTTATGCAAGATTATGCAAGATTTAACTCAATTCAAGTCAATTCAAGTCAGTTTAATGTAATTTAAGTTGAAATGACTTAATCAACCAAGCTAATACTTAAAAAACCTAAGATATCATCACTGTCTAGACACTTTGGTGTAGTAAATTATCATAAAATTCAGAGCAAACAAACAAATAAATATTTTTGGTGTTTTTATCTATATTCTAATGTAAGCATCTGACTGAAGTTTTTTTTCTTCTTTTTTTTTCTTTTTTCTTTTACTTACAGGTTGTAGCAGTTTACCCATGATTATATATTTTTATTTTATATAAAATGAAAGTAACTAAATTCAGTGAGACTGAACATCTGAGCATGAATGTGTGATAAATGAACTGTTCCCATACAGAAAGCAAAACAACAACAGCAACAAACAAACAAACAAAAACAGTGCAGGTGTCATTATTTTCGGTCTTGACAATAATACAGAGGGAAATATAGACCAATAAAACCAGGAGGAAGGAACAGCTTATCTTCAAAAGATTGGCTGGTGTTAAACTGGAAAAGTGGCTTTATGCACACTTACACACACACAAAAGGAATGTTGCCATGACGACAGGGCATTTGGATTAAAACAATTTGGAGCATATACTAAATTCATTTTTGGAAACTGATGTGAAGCCTTTGGTGAATACTGTAGAAAACCAGCAACAATTAAAAAATACGTACACTGAGACAAATGAGATAAAAGATTATTTACATAATACTGCACCGATGAAAAAGGCACATTTATTTTTCATATGCCTCAATCAATAATCTGAAAGTAAAAATCTCCAAGCACCCATGGGCTTATTGTAACGTGACGTGAAGCTAATAATTAAGCATTCATCTTCATGCATTTTAAATCATTTTTAAATCAGTTAAATACGATTTTGTATGTCTCAGTGAGTCTTCAGTCATCAAACCAATTCACTTAAGTAAATGAATATACTCTGGGTCACCGCGAGAGGGAGGCAAAACACACATAGAAACCAACCAGCATCCAGCAGAAGGATTACTACACAAAATCGCTCAACAGACACAGGCTCTACGATATGAAATGTATGGAATATACAATGAGCTAATGGCTTTGTGTTATGGTTAACAATAAAGAGCGAAAGAACATTTAAATGTTTTTGTTGTTGCAATATTTAGATAACTTAACAGCAAGTGAATAAATTATTAAAGAAATGTATTATGAATAATTGTAACGATTTTCCACATTCATCAAAGCCAAGAAAGTTTCTAAATTATATTTCTCAGGGAAAAATAATCACATATACGGGGAAATATAATTATAATTTTCTACAAATAAAATTTTATACAAATAATCAGTTCTATATAAGAACATTTGTGATATGAATGATTCTAAAAGAGATGTTCTTTTTCACAAGTGATCAGACTAGTCAGCGAGTCGATGTTTGTCTTTGCACGTGCAAGTGAAATTTTCCATAAAGTCATTTCTATCATACTACTAAGTCAGTGTTAACAGATCAGTGTCATTTGTTGAAATTATTTTATTATTATAATTTAGAATAATTACAGGTATAAAAAATAACTTAAAAATATGTCTACCGAAAAGGAGATTAAAAAATTCGTGTTTCCGGAGCATATTTTTTTCCTTGTCCTGTACGCTTCCTTTTGAAAAGTGCGTTGTGATTGGTCAGCTTGAGCCCATGTAACCAATCACAGCGCGCCTACCATGGATGAAGGAATAAATGCAAGATGGCTCCTCATATAAAACCAGCCGCCTGGCTTCTCTTTTGTGACCAACAACATTATTTTCCTCCGTTTATTCGATTAAAATACCGTTTTCGGGGTAGTGCGGAGGGTTAAATCAATCTGTACGCTGGCGTAGGTGTTATTTGGCGTCTTCGGGCGCTGTGGGAAATATTTAATAAGCGAGCATTCCGATTTTGAGGCAGTGTGCGACAGATTGGGCCTGTCCGCGCACGCGACGGTCAGCAGCAGCGCGAGCCCGAACCTGATCCCGAACCCGAACCCAAACCCCGCGTAGGGATCCCGGCCCGGGCACCCGAACAGATCATATGGCTGTTTCAAGGTGAGTTAGGGGATTATGGTTGATCTGTAGCTGGCAAATGCGTCTACAGTTGATTCTAATTTATAATACGTAAGCTATACAATATCTTCATTGTAGATATAACGGTCAGTATTTTTTTTTAAATAAATGACGTTAAAGGTTATTCCTCACAGCTAAGTTACTGCAGAAGCAATTTAACCTCCCACACGGACACGTCAGTATGTGACCTGTCAAATTGTGTTTTCTCATGCAGTATTGCTAGTGTTTTGTGTTCTATTTCATATTCGTTATGAATCCAACATAAATCGTTTGTGGTCAGCAATAATGATTCTACTTTATCCTGATAAATCTTCAGCTAATGTGTAAATCCACGGGTGATTAGTGGACTAACCCCACGCAGTGTCATCTCTCTCCGGGTTGGGCACTGTCAGTGAGCTGAAGACAGTTAACATTCACAGACTGAAGACAGCAATCGTTTTTCCTAATCCATCACTTCAGTTGATGTAGTTAATGTGTCCTTATATAACGTGTCTGACAGGATGGTGTGTGGGAAGATGCTAGGTTGTCATTTTTTTTACCCTTAGGTTATTTTTGGTAATCATATTTTTTGACAAAGAAATTAATTAAAATGAATCTATTCCTTATAGTCCGGGTCGCCCTACCATGGCCGGCGCCACCTTTATCACGTGACCAGTTATTACTAATAATAAGTCAATCACAAATGTCATGCAATCCAGGGGCTCATGGTTACGGGACTTGACAAACCAAACCAAACCAACTCAGTCAGGCTTTGTTGAAACCATGCTAATCATCAACTGTCTCTGTCAACTCCGCTTTGATCCTGAATTCATGGAATTTGTGCACATGAAATTGTGACATCAGTAGCAAGCCAATCACAGGCCTTGAAACAGAGAAACCGATTTTGCTTCTTGCGAGCGAGTCAGCAGCGCGATTCATTTCTCTCTTCTGACAAAGATTATGAGATGGGAGAATGTGAAGGATATAAATGCACTTGCACAGCAAGAAGAAAAATATCTTGCCATATGATATGAGTGCAAGTGAAAGTTGTCAAGTTAGTTTATATAGTGGACAATTCATAGACGGGCCTAAAACGAACTTTCGCCACACCTGCCAATTTCTTAAGTGACTTGAAAAAATGTACTGTCCATAATTATATTTTACCAGCTATATCCCATAGTCCTTATTAAGGTTACAGAAGTTATTCAGTGAAGTGAGTGATTGTTGTTTGGCTTTTCTTGTCTGATTAACATTTAAAACGTACAGCAGCAGGAATATTAGGCTGCTGTCACTTTAAGACCTGCTCAGATGCTCGTGATGCAAGTGTGTTTTCATTCTCAACTGTTTACATTTACTTCATGTTGGCTATGTTGACAATTGTTTTTTAATTGGATTGCAAGGAGACGTGAAGAGCGCTCTAAGACGCAGATTTCTGGGTGTGCTTTAGTAGGCTAAAGAATTAAGTTTCCTTTTGCATCTTCATGTGCATTAATATTTAAATTGCCAAGGCTTAAAGGGTTAAGTCACCCAAAAAGGAAAATTCTGTCATTAAAGGGAATGGGATAGTTCACTTTGAAATTATTTTTCGAAGTGTTTTAGCTTACCTCAAGGGCATCCAAGATGTAGGTGTCTTTGTTTCTGTAGTAGTTTCAATTTTGGTATTTTTCAGGTCAACCCGTTCGTGTCCGTCAGTCATATAATGGAGGTCTATGATCACCACCTCAAAGAGCATGCACAGAGAAGTCCAAATTAAACATGATTTAATGACTCGTAAATGTCAGTACACATTGATGGCCTGAGACACGAAACGCGTGGTTTGTGTGAGAAAACGAACAGTATTTATATCGTTTTTTATCTCTTTTAATCACAGCCACGTCCAAGTGATCTGCGAGCGCGGACGCTTTCGGGTCTGCGCATGCGCCAGAAGTCATCTCTCGCATGCGTACTGTCACTCATTGTGCATGCGTGCGTATGTCACACCATAGATTTTGGAAGTTTTACCTTTCAAAGTGAAGATCTAAACAAATTTAGGTAAACATTAAATTGCAATGGAAGACGATTTCGATATATGTCATGACTGACAGACAAGAACGGTTTGACCTAAAAATATCAAAATTGAAAATACTGTGGAAACAAAGACACCTACATCTTGGGTGCCCTTGAGGTAATTCAAAAATGAATTTCAAAGTGAACTATCCCTTTAAAACCTTCGTTCTTCTTTGGAACCATTAAGGTGATTTTTGTTGTAATCTGAGTGCTTTCTGATTCTGACCCCCCCCCACCCCATAGACTGCAACATAATTGCCACTTTCAAGGCCCATAATGTTAGTAAAGATGTCCATGTGACTACAGTGGTTCTGCCTTCATTTCATGAAGTGACGAGCATACTTTTGCAGTAATGGAAGACATTTTATATGAACAGCCTAAGTGTGACCTCGGCTTAAATAATCAATCTATTTATAACATTGGAGATGTTATTTTCTCGTTTTATTTTCTGCAGGTTGGAACGTCTGTTTATCTTATTGGACACAGGAACAACTCCTGTTACCCGTAAAGCAGCTGCTCAGCAGCTGGGAGATGTAGTTAAGCTTCATCCACATGAGCTTAATAACCTGCTATCAAAGGTGAGTGTTTAGGATTTGTTCAAACCAACCAAAAAAAAAAGAAAAAAATATATTTTGTATGGGGACAGGCTCATTTAGTAGTTTGTAATTTAAACAGCAAAATATGCATTAAACTCCTACAAATGGTTCAGCCTATGCAGAAGAACATGTCTATTGTTGTGTGTATTTGTACAGGAAGAATGTCTCCTTGCGTTCCAAAATGCATGTTTGCCATCTGTCGCTCACAATGCTCTCATATGTGATGTGAAAACACTACTGTGATACGCAGTGGATATTAGTATATCAGTCTGCCAGTAAACTAAAAAATTGACATTCTATTACCAAGGTGTGTAGAGGGTTGAAAAAGAGAGTTTACAGAGAGATATTTCTTAACATAAGAATTAAGGTAAAGGTTTGGAAGTTCTTATTTGCCTAACGTGTGGTGCATGTGAACAAACCTGAATCTCAACCCTTCTGAATCTGATTATTGATCTGTTTTCTCTTCCTCTGGACTTAATAGGTTTTAACATTCTTGAGGAGTCCAAACTGGGATACGCGAATCGCAGCTGGACAGGCTGTTGAAGCCATAGTGAAGAATATTCCGGAATGGAACCCAACTCCAAAGCCAAAAGACGGTGAGATGAGTATTCCTAGATTGCATTACTGGGGAATTTTATTTTTTGTTATTTTTTACAGGAAGGCACATTGCTGCCATAACTATATATACACTTGATCAATGCAGACAAATGTGATGCGATCTGGGAAAACCCGTCGGATGTCGCGCTGGAACGTTTTCAGTAAAGTTTAAAAATAGACTGAATGTCAGTTTTTTTGTCAATTTGTTTTTTATTAAATTATTATTCTATAACATCTTGTTTATCATCTCTGAATATAACTTGGGAAAATTCACTAGTTTACTGCAGAAAAATAGCGATTTATAATGACCAGCTGAAAAGACTGCGATTCACTTTAATAACATGCACGCAGGCGGAGCGGAGGGGGAAACACCATAGAGGAAACACAAATCTCCCGTTTAGCTCTCCTTCTCTTAACACTACAAAGACAGTTCACCTATCAAAATAAACCACATAACAGAATAAAGTCCAGTCCTGGGTGAACTACAACGGCACGCAAGTTTTTATTTATTTATTTTTATCCAGCGTTATCGTGTGGTATGATGCGGAGCACAAGAGAACAACGGAGTTTGAAGTTGCTCGTCTAAAAGACCTTGCTCGCCTCTCAATCGTCCAATTTCAAAACGGTTTTCACAGGATGAATTTTGAGTTCGTAAGTTTTCGAATGATACCCAATCTATGATGATTACTAAAATATGTGATATGTAAAAAAGGCAATAAAAAAGGGAGCGCCAGTCGTCGCGCTAGCAGGATGTGACCGTTATTTAAACCTGTTTTTCTCAAAATTCTGTTTCTGAAAATCATAGCGATCAGCCGACTTCAGATAACCATAACTTTTGTTACAGACAACCGATAAAATAAATAAAAACAGATTTGGAAAGGGCTTGAACCCAGCTTTAATATGGTATCAAAACCTGTAATATGTCAAATTTCACCATGTGGTGGGTTTTCCCAGATCACATCACAAATGCAAACAACTCCAATTTGATCTTGCAGTGATAATGCCACATGGAACGTTAAAAGCTAACAGTCCTAATCTTGTTTAATGTGTGTCTTGAGCTGAGCGAGAGCTTTAATGTGTTGTCCTTCTCAGAGGTGTGTCCAGAAGACATGTCTCCAGAGGACATCTCTTCAGATAGGCTGAGTTTCTACAGGTTTGATATCTCCCGTCTGCTCAAGCATGGAGCGTCGCTGCTTGGCTCTGCAGGAGTGGAGTTTGAGGTGCAAGATGACAAATCAGGTAGGATTAGATCCTGGTTTTATGTCGTTATTACTATTGTTCATACTTGGAGTTTGTTCAATTTTTGCTGTGTAACTCGCTCTGCACCATTTGTGCCGCAGACATCAATTATGTCAAAAGATAACTACAGGAAAGAGGTGTCATAATAATTTTGACTGTAATAAGGAAATTAAAGCATTGCTCATTTGACATTGTCCTAGAATTAGATAAGAGATGCTGGTGATGCATTTATTTGCATATCTGTATGGATGATATTTGATTTTATTTTCTATTTCATATTGAACTTGCATGTACTTTACTCTGCACCATTTGTGCCGAGTAAAGAACATGAATGATACCTCATTGATACGTTTCTATGCAAGCGATTGTGATTTATACCTGGTGGACCCAATAAAATGGGTAATATCATAGATTGTTTTGACTTGAACCATAAAGCACACACCTAGAACACCTTGTTGGTATTGCCATTCTGATTCATGAGTGCATTCTCTAGGTGAGACGGATCCCAAAGAGCGTTTGGCCCGGCAGAGAAAGCAGTTGCAGAAGAAGTTGGGATTGGATATGGGCGCTGCGATCGGCATGGACACAGAGGAGCTTTTTAATGATGAGGACCTGGAGGACGCTTGTGCCTCCAGTACCAACAGAACACAGCCTGGTAAAAGCCTAGGCTGTCACTTCTCACGCAATCATATGGTGAGTTGTGCTGTGAATTTCTTGCCTTCATCATATTCTACAAAAGTTGAATTGGAGGAGAGGGTGAATAAGCATAAATCATTGCAACTATATTGTGATTATTTAATTTCATCCTGCCCTGATTCAGGGTCTAATCGGGTAACTTGTATTATTAAAATGTTCAGGTTTGTGTTCTCCTCTTTAGCCAGCTGCAGAGCTCATAGATTCACAGTTTCGTCCAGGCATGAGCAATCGACAGAAGAACAAGGCCAAGAGGATGGCAAAACTGGTGGCAAAGCATCGATCCAGAGACATGGATCCTAATGAGAAGAGGTAATGCTAAATAGATCTGTATTTCCTTTTATTTATTTATTTATATATATATATATATATATATATATATATATATATATATATATATATATATATATATATATATATATATTTTTTTTTTTTTTTTTTTTTATGCCAACATATCAAAATTGACAATTTACCCTGTACTATTAGCAATTTTGGGTATAACCGCTTTCGTAAAAGTTTTAACAGCCACAGACAGGCTGCACATGCTTTATTTTACAAAATCTTCAAGACAACAACAACCAAGCAACTTTTATGGATCATAAACACTATATTTAAAGGAAATATGGTTTTATACAGGAATTACAGATGTCGGACACACTTGAAAGTTGATTCTTGTGCAGAGCCACGGAAAGCAATTGAGGCTGAGGGTTTAAGGTCGCTCTACAGCACTGAATTGTGACAAAGATACTAGGTTATCAGACCTCATTTTTATTTTTCTGTTAGTGGGTGAGAGCAGACCTATTCTAGAACAAAATTTATGGTTTACGCAGCCATCATTTTTAGAATCGGGTCGTGATGTGCCCGAAGGCTCCTAGCCCTATAGACCATTTTGCAAGATGTAAACACTGGTCCAGAAACACTTCCTGTTTCAGTTTGTAACTGTTTTCTTTATTTCACATGTAAATAAAACATCTTAAAGATGTTTGTTTAACTTTTTGATTCCGTTTTATATGTTCTGTTGGTTGTATTTTATCCCAGCTTTTATGTAATGTTAAAAAACTAAAACAGGAAATGCTTCTGGACCAGTGTTTACGTCTTGCAAAATGGTCTATAAATGGTGTTTCACATTGACTTTAAACATAATGACTGTTCCTGGGTATGTGGACGGTCAATCTGACCGCTGCTCTTTTGTTCCTCTGCCACAGCAATGACAGTTTTGAGGGAGAGCCAGAGGAGAAACGACGGAAAACCACAAATGTAGTCATTGAGCAGCCAGCAACCGACAGCAAACTCTTAATCGATAATGTCCCTGATAACTCCAATTTATTTGAGGAGGTGTGAGTCTTGCACACATGCTTGCTTTTTCTTTCACACATTGAGCTGTTCACATTCAACGTGTCCTATTGTGTCTGTCTAATGTTTGTTTTTGTTTCACAGACTCAGGAATGGCCCCTGGAAAGCTTCTGTGATGAACTGTGCAATGACCTCTTCAACCCCTCATGGGAGGTACTAAAAAAAAACTTGCTCTGAAATGGCCAAGACGAGGGGATCATACAACTAATCTAATGATTCAGTGTTTCTGAAAATAAATGGACCAATGAAAAGTGCATTTAAAATACTGTTAAATTTCAAAATGCTTAACTTTTGCTAGTGAAATGATTATGATATATTGCAAATATTCAGTATTTCTATCTAGCAGTGTTATTTTAGGATTATTTGTATATTATTATAATATTTATTAATATTATGAATTAGCTTTTTATATTTAATTTTGTGCTTTTTCATTTTATTAGGTTTTTCATTATTTTTAAATTTAAAATTTTTTCTGTTGTAATTATTGTATTACTATACCTTTAAACCTCTTTTTCAGTTAAGAGAAAAAAAAAACTGAGTTTATTTGTCATGTTTAGATTCGCCACGGTGCCGGCACAGGATTGAGGGAAGTGCTGAAGTGTCATGGTGCAGGTGGAGGAAAGACTGTTGGCAGTACAATAGAACAGGTGTTCATCAGCTCATTGCACATTTTCACTGTCCGAGTTTAAATTCAGAGTCTGATGTTTGATGGCTTCTGTATTTTCAGATGGAGCGACAGCACCAGGAGTGGCTGGAGGATTTTGGTCATTCCGGCTTTTGTGCGTTTTCGCTCTGGGACCGATTTGGAGACTTTGTATCAGATGAGGTCTGTAACTTCTGAGTTTATTAGTGTCTGTAGCCCTGTTGCCCCTGAAAAATTGAACCTGTAATTACATGATTGTGTGTTAGCGTCATTACATTTAAACAAATTAATTATTTTTTGTGGCAAGGCTTTCATTTTCTTGTTCTCATTTTGAAGCTTTTCCCTTTTCTTAACTCTCCAGGTGGTTGCACCTGTCAGAGAGACGCGTGTGCCCAGACTCTTGGCGTGGCCTTGAGGCACATGGCAAACAGTGGCGTCGCCATGACTGTGGACATTCTGCTCAAGCTGCTAACTGAAGACCAATGGGAGGTTCGTACACGGAGGCCTGCTGGGCATCAAATATGTTCTTGCTGTCAGACAGGTGAAGAAATCTCTCGCTCTTATGGACCGAGATTTAAAGTGGTAAGAGGAGTAATATCATGCATGTGAGTTTACAGCTCCAAAAACATTTATAAACAGTGCAACGTTTCAACAAGCTGTTTATGAATATGTTTTTGGAGCTGTAATCTCACGTCCGGATATTACTCTTCTCACCTCTGTATTACCTCTATAATTGTCTTTTTTTACTCTGCACCTGAGCCCAATTTAGTTTGGGATGTGCATACCCCTTTTTTGCATTTGAGATTTAAAGTGACTTGTGTTGTAGTCTCTAGCCTTTCTTTTGACTTTCACACCTTGCTGACCCTTAGGATTTAATCGCAGCGCTCCTGCCCCGGGTTCTTCCTGCCATTACAGAAGGCCTGCGGGATCTGGATGATGATGTTCGAGCTGTGGCAGCAGCAGCTTTGATCCCTGTGGTGGATGGATTGGTTCAGTTACAGCCTGCTAAGGTCTGAGCTCAAAGTTCATTTGTTTTTGACAGTCGGTGCAGATATATTCCAAATTCAAATTCATATCTGAGATATGAGAGAGAGAGAGGGCATGTCATCTTATCAGATGCACTAATCTTAAAATAGTCAAATATAAGCCAGACGCTGTCAGCATGAAATACATTTTCCAACACATTTAAGCCAGTCTTACATCTAGCACTTATTCTTTCTCTGGGTTAATTCCTATATATTTATATCCCCTGTGTGTGCTGAATAGGTTCCCTTCATCGTGGACACACTGTGGAATGCTCTGCTGGAGCTGGACGATCTCACAGCTTCGACTAACAGCATCATGACCCTTCTGTCCTCTTTGCTCACTTACCCACAGGTCCGCCAGTGCAGGTTAGATCTCTTTAAATCTGAAAGGAGCTCATCTTAGTTGCTATTAGGGCTGTGCAAAGATTAATTGTGATTAATCGCATCCCAAATAAAAGTCTGTGTTTATATAATATATTTGTGTGTGCTGTATTTAATTATTTTGTATATATAAATACACACACATGCATGTATATATTTAAGAAAATGTGTTATTCATGTATAAAATATTTTTATTTATATAATATAGATTATGTGTGTGTGTGTATATATATATATATGACACAGAATTTAAGCACAAATAATTCTTAAATATATACATGCATGCATAGGTATTTATATATACAAAATAATTATATACAGCACACACAAATATATTATGTAAGCACAGACTTTTATTTTGGATGCGATTAATCACAATTAACTTTTGCACAGCCCTAGTTGCTATTAACACCACTTTTCATGGAAATAATCAATGGGAACATAAACTTTTTTGTCTTTCCCAGCTCACAACAGTCTCTGACTGTGTTGGTTCCTCGAGTGTGGCCGTTCCTCAGACATACTATCGCTTCTGTTCGTCGGGCCGCCCTAGAAAACCCTCTACACACTGCTTTCCAGAAGCTGACCAGGTTGGATATTTTGTGTAAAGTCAGACGCACACCTTTTACAGGAAGGATTAGCATGCTCTCAATGATTAACATAAAAGTCTATGTCTTTTTTTTAAACTAGGATTGCACAGTAACATCAAAATAGTATTTAACATCTTTCCTGTTTCCTGTTCTGGTTTAAAAATTTTGCCTTTAGAGTTGTGCAGTGTGGCTGAATCCACATCATGCAGGACATGTTAAGGTACATCTTTCAGTCCTGTATCCTGGAGAGCAACCAAGAGATCCTAGAGCTGATACAGAAGGTGATGCCCACTGAAACTCACTCTGTTGAATGTTTTGTCTGATTGGTATGTAAATTAGTTTATTAATATGTTGATGTTTTTCTAGGTGTGGGTGGAGTTGTTGCGACAGGCGCCGCAGCAGTATGTGGTGGCGGCCAGCTGTCCTTGGATGGGTGCCTGGCTCTGTTTGATGATGCAAGCACCACACATCCCAATAGACCCTAACATGCTGCTGGAAGTGAAAGCTCGCTTAAAGGTGAGGGTGGAGGTCAAAATCTCCTAACCAGTAATTTCAATGTATCGTTATCATTAAGAAATTAATAATTTTGAGCAAGGATGCACTATATTGATAAGTACTAGTGATTTCAGCAATGATAAGACCTATTTCTTGAGCGCCAAATCACCATATTAGACACGAACACTGAAGACTGGATTAATGATGCTGAAAATTCAATTTGCCTTCACAGGAACATGATTATATTAAAATATAATAATTTAAAGTGTAATAATTTCGCAATATTTCTCTGTAATGTTCTTTGATGCCTAACTTTTGAACAGTAAGTGTACATGTACAAACTTTCTGCCTGTGCAAAAGTAGTAAATACAGACATGACTCAAAGAAAACAGATTTTACACTTCAGATTAGAGCTCGCCAGAGTGAGGAAGTGCTTTCTTTTCTTTCTTTTTTTTTTTTTTTTGGCTGTATGTCAGTGAATGGACTGTGGGTGGTCCGTGGGCATGCTGTCTGAGGCTGAGACTAATCCAGCCAACAAACTTCACACTTCCCACTCGTCCAAAAACGCATATCTGCTTTGAACCTCATTCTGTTAATCCTCAGGAGAAGGCTTCTGGGAAGACTCGGCAGGGATCTATTCAAGTCAAGGAAACGGTCCAGGAATACATCGGTGGAGCAGAGACGATGACCCGAAGACCCTGCCACACGAGACTATGTGGTGACACGTGCACGTCTGATGGCTGCTAAGTGAGTGTGGGGGAGGGTTTCTTTAAACTTTTTTCTTTTCTGTTGTCTCTGTGTCATATTTGTGTCTAACTACTTTGTGTCCTCCTAGGCTGTTGGGGGCGCTGTGCAATTGTATATGCGACCCACGGTTGAACAGCTCTTCTCAGGAACTCCGTCCTGCCGAGTCTCTAGCTCAACTTTTATTATTCCATCTCAATTCCAAATCGGCCCTGCAGCGGATTGCTGTGTCTATGGTGATCTGTGAGTGGGCAGGTCTTCAGAAGGTGAGAATGGGAGAGTCACTTTTAGGTTTCTTTTTAAACATGTTAATGACATGCTGTCCTGCATCACACAGGAGTGTGAGCTGTTATCCAGTGTGGTTCAGCCCCGATTGCTGACCATCCTCTCAGAACAACTCTACTATGATGAGATCGCCATTCCTTTTACTCGCATGCAGAACGAATGCAAACAACTCATAGCACTGCTGGCTGACGCCCAGATTGACGTGGGAGAACGAATCAGACTCCGCTGTGTTCACCATTGATCAGGCCAATGAGCTGGTAAGTAAAAGATGCTAAAAGAAGCCAAAACTCAAGTTCTAGAGCATTCTGCTGTTATCTTTTAAGAATGAGGTCCATTTTGGGCTTAAACATTAATGATAAAAATTGTTTATTATATAATTGCTTAAGTGTAATATACTGTATAAATGTATTATAATTACAATATTAATGTAATTGTATAACAATTATACTATAAAAATAATAATTATACATAATTTATTATATTAATATAATATTTTAGTTTTACTTTTTATAATTACAATGCTATATTAATATATATTGTTGTTTATAACAATTTAATTTATAATAATAAACATTAGTAATATTGTATTATAAAAATATATATTAATTTAAATATCTAAATGTTTTATGATATAATATACTATAATTGTTATACGGACTGTGGGTGGTCCGTGGGCATGCTGTCTGAGGTGGAGACTAATCCAGCCTACAAACTTCACACTTCCTACTCGTCCAAAACACATATTGTATAACAATTATACTATAATAATTATACATAATTTATTATATTAATATAATAATATAAATATAATAATTTAGGTTTACTTTTTATAATTACAATGCTATATATTGTTCAACAATTTAAATTATAATAATAAACATTAGTAATATTGTAATTTAAAAATATTAAATATCTAAATGTTTTACTTGATATAATATTAATAACTGTGTATATATATTTATAACTGTGTAAATAAAAATAAATATAAATATATATATATATATATATAACTGATTATTATTATTTTTAGCAGTATTTTGTATTTATACAAGTTGTATAGAAGGATGCAAAACCATGTCTCCTTTAATAATAAAATTACAATATGTTTATTTTATATAGCGCCTTCAAAGTTCTTAAAGTCCTTTGGTTAAAGCAATCCCAAAATGCTTTAGGATTAATCTACAAAGAAATCTGTCTATTTCACTTAGGAGCCTTACTTAAAAGGCAACAGATGGCAAGGCAGCTCATTAGAACCTATACGTGTACTGTGTGCCGCTTTGGAATTAATCTCTCCAAAATGGCTTCTTATTCCTCCCCTGGTTTTCTCAGGTCACCACCATCTTCTCAGAATGCACCTCCTCTCCGAACCTCAAGTCACGTCAGTTCCAGCCTTTGGACGGCAAGAGGCTGCAAGCTCATTCCACCGTGTGCGAGACCAGCGCTGAATGGCAGCAGCTGCAGCTGAGGGTTCATACGTTCACTGCCTGCGCTGTGGTGGGACTGGCCATGCTGCCGGATAAACTCAATCCTTTGGTCAGGCCCCTGATGGAGGCAGCCCGCCGCGAAGAGAACATACTCGTTCAGGGTTACGCAGCCTCCAACATCGCTCGTCTGCTGCAGCTGTGCTCTACCAGATGTCCCTGTCCTAACGCCAAGATCGTGAGAAATCTCTGCAGCTCAGGTGTGTGTAGATCCGCATGCTCACCCCTAGTGCTGCCTGTCCTGTCCCGCCAGCCAGCACTCCAGGAATACAAGAGAGCAGCAAAGGTGAGAGGAACACCATAACATTCATATTTTCATTGGCCGACCTTATTTATGAACGAGAACAGAACGAATTTAAGAAGGTCTATTCTGGCCCTTTTGAGCAATATTATTATTATTAATAATAATAATACAGCAATAACAAGTTATATTATTACCGCTATTACTAAGGGGTTAAAAGTATGTGCTAGAAAATTACAATTAGACCTTTCTTTATTTGTAAATTTGTTATATTGTATTTATCTATGCTTGGAATTAGTGTTTACGGTCCAGTACGCGCACTTCAAAAAACGCAATATGATCTGAATCTAGAGTGTGATATCCATTTGAGACTACTACTATATTTAATAATAAAAAAAATATTATTATTATTAATTCTACAAATATTATTATTATCAATATATATATATATATATATATATATATATATATATATATATATATTATAATATATATATATATATATATATATTATATATATATATATATATATATATATATATATATATATATATATATATAATGTATATATTAAAAATGTATAATCTTGAAAATTGAAATAATAAATAAAATATTATAGTATATAAAATATATAAATGGAAATCATTCTTTTTTATCCCCTTTATAGTAATCTGTTCACTTATATTGGTATCTTTCTAGTTCATCCTATTTAATTTGAAGAATGTTGGTTTTTAATTTCAAAATGTCAGCTCTATTGTTTCATGGGTTTTAGATTTGTGTATTTAATCTGTCCTTCAGGGTCTGTGGCAGAGAAGGATGCAATGCATCATATGGTGAACAAGACAAAGGGCATCATCACGCTTTACCGGCATCAGAAAGCAGCTTTTGCCATCACCAGTAAGAGGGGACCCATCCCCAAAGCCCCCAAAAGCAACACCAACAATGACCTGCCCTTCGGAGGCAGCATTACTACAGAAACAGACGAGGTATTTACAGTGTTGTAATTAGTAGCGTCACGAGTTTCCTCATGCTAACAGTCGGTGTGGAATTCCAACTTTCTTCTTAATCCTTAATTTCTAAGAGCAAGAAGCCATGTCTAATCCAGAGGAGAGGTGCTGAGTTCTGCTTGATGACCGTCTGCCAGGCATTTCGGTCAGGAGTTGACAAAATCACTGCCATATCTGTGGGAGTTCATGACCGTTCCGCTGAGAAATGCGCTGAATGCTCAGGGATTTGGTAATCTTAATGTTTCAGTTTGAGTATAACTTGTGTTAAAGCTCTTTATGAATGTTTAACCTTCTCCCTTTGTGTGTGCGTGTTTGTTGCAGATTCCAGCCAGTTGTTGAAGCAGGGGAGTATTCTGATCGCTCAGGAGCTTGTGAACTCTCTGCAGGTGCTGGAGGTCACCGCAGGAGCCATGTCCCAAGAGCTCATCCCTGTAGTATAGTACACGTACAGCTTTCACGAACGTCTTGCATCAAAATGCATGGACATCAGAAATGACAGCTAGTTTCCTGTTGTCTCTATACCTGCAGTTGATGGAGCAGCTGCCGCTCCTATGCACCTGTCTGCAGCATCCGGACACAGCCGTGCGTCACATGGCCGCTCGCAGTGTGGGCGTCCTCAGCAAGATCGCTACTATGGAGACCATGAACGTGTTTCTGGAACATGTGCTGCCCTGGTTGGGTGCAATTGATGACAACACCAAGCAGGAGGGAGCCATTGAAGCCTTGGCCTGTATCCTCTGTCACATGAAAAATCTAGCTTTTTCTTTTGTATTATAAATGTTTTTGTATTTCACCAAGGTGTTCAACTTAATTTAGGATTGTATTATAATTAGAGTAAAACACACATGCCGTACAGTTCAAAAAGTTTGGTTTCAGTAAGATATACGTAATACTTTACTATACTATACTTATTTTTAAAAAAAAATTTTTTTAACTTTTTTGAAGAGATACTGATAATTTTAATGTTTATATAAAAGCCTTAATTAAGGCGAGACACGGCAGGCAAAAACATTGTTGTTTTTTTCACTGGTCAATTTTGGGATATTTGTCTTCAATGACATGTCTTCTTTCAGACTTGTGGTGAAAAAAGTCAGAAATACACATTTAGGTCTTTATTTTACTACACTTTGCCTGTTTGCGTCTGTAGATTTCTCATAAATTCTTCAAAAGTTGTCGTTATAAATCATCCTGCTGCTCAGCGATCTGCACCCTGTCATAAAACACACGGTTAGAAAGCTCTCTTTCTCCCGTACAATGCTGTCGAATCCAAATATGGTCATTTCCTTTTTATCAGCATCCAATCGCTGAAAGTAAAAGGGGGGATTTAACTCTTAAATGCGCGATCTCATTGGCTGATGCTAAATCCCTAAGTCCCTAAGTTCCAAATCTCCACTTCAGTAGCACCTATATACACCAAATTGTACAGTCTTGTACCTAGTTATATTAAGACATTTACAGAGGGATTTGTAAATATATTATTCCTAGCCTGATTTATATAACATTTTATTCCAAAAAAATTGCGAAAATAATTTTTTTAAGGCTACTTGACTATATATTCTGATTTACAGGATAACAAAAGTAGATATCCCATAATTCCCCTGTAATATTTTCTCTCTTATTTGAATTTTGTTTTTTCAAATATATGCAAATTAGTGCATATATAAGTAGATAATGACTCATTTGCATATTTAAACATTAGATTACATCTTAATGTAGGTAATCAACTGTGAAAGTTTCATGTTGATATCTGCTACTTAAAAAAAATACCCTGTTCACCTGTAGTGTCGGTCAAAATTAAATTTATCAAAAGTAACAGTAAAGACATTTGTTACAAAGTAATCTTTTAAACTTATTATTCATTAAAAAAATCATGAAAAAAAATTGGTTTCCAAAACAATATTTATCGGCACAACTGTTCAACCATTTGATATTTCTTGGGCAGCAAATCGGCATATTAGAATAATGATCAACACAATAGACTACTGAAAACTCAGCTTTGCCATCACAAGAATAAATTCCTTTTAAAATCTATTTAATAAGAATACGTTTCACTGTGTTTGGTTTAATAAATGCCACCTTAGTGAGCAAAAGAGACTTTTGTATACATTTTGGTACAAGTGTGTAAAGAACACAAATATTTTCCCTGAGCACATTGTCCAGGTGTGATGGAACAGTTGGATGTGGATATTGTTCCCTACATTGTGCTGTTGGTGGTCCCCGTGTTGGGCCGTATGAGTGACCCATGTGACAGCGTGCGATTCATGGCCACACAATGCTTTGCTACTCTGATCCGACTGCTTCCTCTTGAGGTGAGAGATCTGTGACATTCATGCTTTTCATAGTTTCTAATGATGCGAGGCATTCTGCTGAGGGTTCTCGGTTTGGGCAGGATGCTTGTTGCATAACTTCTGTGCAGCTGCTTTCCTTTTTGTCTTAGTCTTTTTTTTTTTCTTTCCCTTCAGGCTGGAATCCCAGACCCGCCGTCTGATGTCTGAAGATCTAATTCGGCAGAAGGCCCGAGAACGACACTTCCTCGAGCAGCTGCTGGATGGAAGGAAACTGGAGAATTACAAGATTCCTGTGCCCATCAAAGCAGAGCTTCAGGAAATACCAACAGGTGTGTTCGCTTTTCACAGTTCTGTCCATGAAATTATTATTTTGGCAGATCCTTCTGACAATGGAAATGAATAACTTGAATATAAAAGAAGTTTGACTTTACTTTTAAAAAAGCACAGATTTAAATTACCAGCCATAATGCAGTTATGTTTCCACGGGGTCTTAAAAGTATTAAAAAGTCTAAAATTCTGAATTTTAAATTTAAGGCCTTAAAGTCTTAAAAACGTCCAGATTTTTCATCTGAGGTCTTAAATTTGATTTAGTCAGGTCTTAAAAAGATTTTACCCTCGTTCATTTGCCAAAACTCTAACCACAGAAAGTTATTACAAAGTAGCAAAAAGTATTGAGTCGGAGCTTACAAAGCGAGAGCTCTAGAGCAGGGGTTCAAACCACTGATCTATATAATGACATTCTATATAGATCAGTGGTTCAACCGAAGAACCAACCAATCAGCCCCTTTCCGTAACAGCATTGTAAGCTCAATCAACATGAAGGATCGCGGTGCACCCAAACACTACGGGTGTTGTTCTCCTCTCTGTGAATAAATTTTGTTGCAGACCTAACGTTACAGCAAGCATTTCTCGGTGTTGGAAATCCACTAGCTATTAAACCGTATTTGTCGTTGTGGAGAGCGCAGTGCATGGTTGCATAGCAACGACAGATGCAACAGGAAAATCGGCCCAAATTTTACTATTAATAATAAAAGATAAGGGATGTGAACGTTAGTAATTTATAATTTTTTTGACTCAAATATTTTTATAAAAGTTTATTTAAAGACTTTTATTTTAACTAGATAACCTGTTTAAAATATGGCCATCATTTTTAATGGTATATTGTTTATGTAAACAAAGTGCATATTAATGCTAATTTTATTTGCTGGGTTTTGACATACATTTCGCAAATTGATTTCAGAATAATAATGAAAATAAATGTTCATGCCATTTCATTTCTAGGTATGATCAACTATAATTGTGTTTTTACAGTATAAAATGCAAAGTACAAATTTTTATCCTATCTGTAAATGTTGTGTGCTCTTTCTCACACACACACACACACACACAAAAAAATAAGTTTTTATTTAAAATTTTGCTAATGTGTCGTGTAGGTCTTAAATTTTAATGTTTATGGTCTTAATGTCTTAAAAAGGTCTTAAATTTGACTTACTGAAACCTTCAGAAACCCTGCAGTTTCTTTCTTAAAGAATTTCTGTTCCCTTTTGTAGGATGGTGTCAACTGGCTGGCATTTTGAAACAAGTACAAGCTCCACGGGATCTTGTGTGATGATATGGGTCTGGGTAAAACCTTGCAGTCCATCTGTATTCTGGCTGGCGATCATTTCCTCAGGTACACTCCAAATCAACTTCATCCTTCATAGTGCAGCATTATAGGTTAAAAGGCAAGACTTTATTTGCTGAATAATATTGTTGTGTGTGTAGGGCTCAGGAGTTCACCAGAACAAAGGCTCCTGACTGTTGCCATTTGCCCTCCATAGTGGTGTGTCCCCCACCCTGACAGGCCACTGGGTGGATGAGGTTGGGAAGTTTTGCTCTAAAGAGTATCTGAATCCTCTGCACTATACTGGCCCCCCCACTGAAAGAGCACGGTACGAACATAAGAAACTGTTTGTTAAACAAATATCGACACGTCATACAGTTTAAAATAAGGAATAGGAAATGCATGGATTTTCATTTTATGCAGGTTGCAGCACCAGGTGAAGAAGCACAATCTCATTGTTGCCTCGTATGATGTCGTTAGGAATGACATTGACTTTTTCAGGTAACAGCTCGTACATTTTACTTGTACTCATATACAGTCGGGGGAAACTTTAATGATTATATACTGGTTCTCCCATACAGGGATATTAAATTCAATTACTGCATCCTTGACGAGGGTCACGTCATTAAGAATGGAAAGACCAAACTCTCCAAAGCGATCAAGCAGTTATCTGCCAACTACAGGATCATTCTCTCAGGAACGCCCATTCAGGTGAGAACCGAGCTCTCAAGTGCCATGTGTACACTACTGTTCAAAAGGTTGCTTTTAAAATATGTCTAATGCTTACCAAGGCTTGTAATATAAAATATTATTCATTTTAAATGACTGTTTTCTATTTTATTTTTTCAAAATGTAGTGTTTTCCTGTGGTGCAAAGCATTTATGTGAAATAGAAATATTTTTTTAACATTATAAATGTATTTACTGCAACTGTTGATCTCTTTAATGTCTCAACTGTTCAGAAATTTGGAATAGTACAATTAAAAAAAGAATTAATTCAATATCTTTCATATTTTAGTAGAATTTTGACTTAACATTCTGAAGCTTGATTTGACAAACGGTCCTTCTGTTTGTTTGTTTTTTTGGTCTATAGAACAATGTTCTGGAGTTGTGGTCTCTCTTTGACTTCCTGATGCCAGGCTTTCTTGGTACTGAACGTCAGTTTGCTGCCCGCTATGGGAAGCCCATCCTTGCCCAGTCGAGATGCTAAAAGTTCCTCACGCGAGCAGGAAGCAGGTGTGTTTATTTATCACTACATATTTTTTTTTAAATGCATTTCTTAAAGCCATTTTACATTTTTGTTATCTTTTTAGTCTAAAATAACCTGTTTGTGTGTTGTTCAGGTGTGCTGGCAATGGAAGCACTCCATAGACAGGTTCTGCCCTTCCTCCTGAGGAGAATGAAGGATGATGTGCTTTCAAGATCTGCCACCCAAAATCATACAAGATTACTACTGCAACCTCAGTCCTCTACAGGTACAAAACACGCACAGGATGTGGTTCGTGAAATCCGGGTTACAGCAAGGTTAAGTCATTTGAGTGTGTCAGAGATAGCTCTTCTGCAGCGCTACTAAAAGCTAAAGTGCATTTTGCACAATACTTTTTTTTTTTCCTGCAAACTTCTCTTGCTTTGAAACAATCTGTATTGTTAAAAGTGCTATATAAATAAAGGTAACTTGACTTTAGTTAAGCTGAAATAAGGAATTTATTTAATAAATAAATTGATGACATCGCTCTTGTTTTCTCACCTTTGCCTACTCAGGTTCAACTGTACGAGGACTTTGCAAAGTCCCGCGCAGAAGGTGGACGTGGATGATGTAATCTCAACTACGTCTACACAAGAGGAAGAAGAGAAACCCAAACTAAAGGCTACTGGACATGTCTTCCAGGTTGATTTCAGGAAGTCATATAAAAGGAAGAATATCCTCCTCTGTCTGACAGTCTGTAATGTTGGTGTGCTGGTGTTTTCAGGCTCTGCAGTATCTGAGGAAGCTGTGTAATCACCCGGCACTGGTGCTGACCCCTCAACACCCGGAGTACAAACACATCACAGAACAGCTGAGCAGCCAACACTCCAACCTCAGAGACATTCAGCACGCCCCCAAACTCTCAGCCCTAAAACAGGTGACGTCCACACATCTGCACTACCAACACAGCTAATATTAGGGTTTCTTAAATCATCATTTCATTTCTAAAAGATAAATAAATAAATCTACATATATATATATATATATATATATATATATATATATATATATATATATATATATATATATATATATATATATATATATATATATATATTTATTTATTTATTTATATATATATTTATTTATTTATTTTTTCCCAGTATTCGACACTACTGAATATTAGCCCATTTCTATGTTTATTGTGATTGTGATTGTGTGTGTGTGTGTGTGGGGGGGGGGTTTCGGAAGGGTTTTTTTTTTTTCTTACAGTTTTGCTTTTAAAATATGCTTTTTTTATCATTATTATCAACCAATTTGGTTGGGACTATTTTATAATCTCACAATTTAATTCAAATTGATTCTTGTCACTATTCGAATTATATCCGATTCTTGATTTTGAATCGAAATTCCGACTCCTATGCATGCATTTAAATTTGTTAAAAAAAATCATGGATGGTCATCAACAAATCATTGAACTTTATTATAACTTTTTTTTTAAACGAAACTTTAAAATAAAATGGATCCTTCACAGAAATGGATTTTCTAAACCGTAATTTCAGACAGGCAAATGGTTGAGAGCCAGTTTAGTGAGGAACATTCATATGCAAACACTACTTTATCTACATTATCAGTTACTGCTGGCAATTTAAATTACACGCACCTTGCAAGCCCGATGGAGACTAGACGTCTTTCATGTTCCGCCTCTCACTGCATGAGCACGCACATGTCTTTTACATCATTGAAGAGTGATTAGTTCAGCTCTACACAGCTCACCACATCTTTGATCCAACACTGTTATTAACAAACATTTAGAAAAAAACAACTTTTTTTTTCTTTTTGTGCATCGGTAGAAGATTTTCCCCCATTTTCATCGTCATAAATGCCATTAATGTATAGTTCAAACAAAATGCAGTACTAGCAGGATGTATTCATTTTTGTCGTGTGTTGTAGCTGCTGTTGGACTGTGGAACTGGGTTCATCTGGAGCGTCTGATGGCTGCACCGAGGCTGTGGTGGCCCAGCACCGCGTTCTGATCTTCTGCCAACTGAAAGAGCATGCTGGACATCGTGGAGCAGGACCTGCTCAAAACACAGCTGCCCACCATCTCCTACCTCAGGCTGGACGGAGGCGTTCAGGCCGGCCTCAGACACTCCATTGTCTCCAGGTGAGACGGCCACACAAATATTGCCCTGGAATATGTTGAATCTCGAAGGCAGTTCCATTTGGGTCACTTAATGTGGTCCTTCTTCGACAGGTTCAATAATGATCCGTCCATTGACGTTCTGCTGCTCACTACCCATGTGGGTGGACTGGGATTGAATCTGACCGGGGCAGATACTGTTGTGTTTGTGGAGCACAAGACTGGAACCCCATGAGAGACTTGCAGGCCATGGACCGAGCTTCACAGAATAGGACAGGTACGGAAGGGTTGCGTTTTTTTGTTAATACCACGTCGGTATTTATTGATGGACTAAAATTAGCAAAATAGGCAGATATCAGTTTTTTTTTTTTTCAAAGCACATTTAGTTATTTATTTGCTCTATTTCAAGCCAAACTGGCCTAAAGAATTTGAATCATGTTCCAAGATGTTAACATGTAGGGTGATCAGTTGTTTTTCATTTAAAGGTCCTATATGTAACTTTTTTAATATAATGAATCCGTCTTTTATTGCCTGTGTTTGAAGGTGCAATAGAACCTTTTATTGCCTGTGTTTATTGCCTGTTTTGTAATCACAGATTGCAATGATTCACTTTTCAGGTTTTGCTATTACCTCTGAAGGCCAATATTCATATTTATATGTAAGGTCTCCGGGTTGGATTCCCTGTGAAATCCATCAGATGTGACGTTCATCCGCGCTCCCGAGCCTCTCTATCCTTATATACAGTCTATGCGACCAGCCGCACTTCAGCTGACGACATGAGTCTGATAACAGCCCAAAACGTCCTGCCTCCAGCACAACACAGACTTAAACACAAACTCCACATAAATATAAAAAAACAAAAGTTTTATCTGCTCAAGCTCGTCAGGCAAAAACGACTGAATATGAATCGGACTCCGGACGAAAACGCGGATCAACATAGTAAACTCTAGTGAAATAGAAAGGTAAACTACATGAACATGACATGAATACAAAATAATGTTCCAGGATAACAAAAAGTAGGTGCTTTAGGATGTAACTTATTTTATTTACTAGATCTACTGACTAACGTCACTCATCCACTACTATCAAATTGTTCAGTACAGTGAGGTCACTTCCTACGATCTTACTGATACACTGAAACGAACCGTTTTCGCTTTTTAATTTTATACATTCACCTGTGTTGACGTTGCTGATTGTGAAAGATACACGAATAGTTAGAGAAAATGGCTTATGCTATATAACATCACATGTCAGCTAAATGCAGTTTATTGTAACATTATCATAATACGAGCACAGAGCATTAAGTTCAACGTCAAGCTGATAAAAATAGGCTATAATTGTAACTGCAGTGGGAGTTTCATTAATTTTCCAGCATGTTCGCCGTTGCGTTGAAGTCTCCGTGTGGCCAGTGAGTGAATGCTCGCTCTTGAGATCGACCATGCACACGAGCGCTCTTTGCATTCTGAAACATCACCACTAGAGGCCTCTAAAAAACGCATATAGCACCTCTAAATGAACATTTTCACCTGTTACGATCACGGAGATTCTGTTTGCTTTTAGCTGTGTAATAGCGCGCCCCTACCATATAACAGTGAAAACACACTGTAAAATTCCGTCAATGGCAGGAAAAGTCCGAAATTTGAAGTTTTGGTAAAAGAATGTGAACAGCCCCTTTGCATCCATAAAACGTTTACGTGTTTGTTTCAGAAACGTGTGGTGAATGTGTATCGTCTCATCACTCGGAGGCACGCTGGAGGAAAAGATCATGGGTCTGCAGAAATTTAAGATGACCATCGCCAATACAGTCATCAGCCAAGAGAACGCCAGTCTGCAGAGCATGGGCACAGAACAGCTGCTCAACCTCTTCACACTGGACAAGGTCAGTGCTTACAGAGAAAACACCGTCCCATGAAGCAATGCTGCCCTAAATGCTAGTTTTTCCACCACAAACATTGTTTACAATGACTGATTCACACTGATGCCTTTTGTGTTGATGTTCAGGATGAAGCAGCGAAGAGCGAGGCGGGTGCGTCGTCCTCTGGTAAAACCAGCATGAAGTCTGTTCTGGATGGACTGGGCGATCTATGGGACCAGCAGCTGTACGAGAATGAATACGACCTGGACAGCTTCATACACTCCCTCAAATGAGCCCAGTTCAACTTGCACAACAAAACCCAAGTCTTCTGGTTGATGGGACAACGGAGAGACGCGCACAAGTACTGTAGCTATCAGCCTTAAACACTCCAGTCTAATGCTCGTCACAGTCTTACAGCTCTTCCTTAGGGTTCTTGCAATTCGATCTAAAACTGTCCGTTTTTAATGCAGCACTGGAGGAAGTCTTAAAGCTAATCTTACAAAGCTGAGTGTTGTACGAATGACAATATTTGAACCTCAGGATTTCCAGAAGGCACTATCAGTATTCCATGATGACAGTATTCCAGAACTGAATGAAGAGAGATGGTGAGACGAAGGACTGGATGCATGGAAACGCTTCCCACCGTCGTGTAGGACTTGACTGTTGTGGTTCACACAGGCCACTAGGAGGCGCTTGACTAGCTTCTGTAGGGTAATGAAGGGCTTTGTATGCTTCTGCTCCATCAGGAAATGTCTAACATGCACTGACTAGATCTTTAGGTACTGCTAGAAGAGCAGCAGGGCATTGGCCTCGGAAACATTGTAGAGTTTTAAAAGGGAAAAAATAGAACTGTAAATATTTTCTGTTATTTGCCTTTTTTGGGTAAGCTGGTAGAATTTTAATAAATTCTAATGAGCTCTCTTTAAAATGTCTTGTCTTTGTCTGTTTACATTTATTAGAAATGTGTGAATAAACACTTAAATACTTCATTATATCTGGTTTAGCTATGTTGTACAGAGTAGATGGTGCATGTATAATATATATATTTTTGCTCTGCTCTGCTTATTTTATTAAATCCAGGAATAGAGGGAATGCATTGACGTGGCTTCCCGCCCGGAACATCCCCCTCAGCCTGACTGAGTCAAGTACACCTGGCTGCAGCCTGCAGGATCGGGGTGGGGCTGCACCTGGGGCGGGGCTACACGTGCAGCTCCGCCCATAACAATTTTCATTGGTTAGTGACAAAGTGATGAACGTCGATCGAGCGAGTCAGGTGCATGTGCAATCCCGCCCAAAACGCTTCTCATTGGTTAGTGGCACAGCTATGACATCGACGCCATGCACGGTAAACAGGAAATGAGTTGAAAACTCACGCGCTGAAGATAATCTCTCTTGTAGATTTAACTTGGAGCTAACTGTATATTCTGTGATTCAGAACATAGAGACCACGGATCATTTGTTTTTCTCCTGCTCTCACAGCAACACATTCTGGTGTGACATGTCTGATTGAGCTTAGAGCCTTATCTCCCAGGTCTCTCTCCAGTTTCACTAGCAGACCAAAGCATCACGTCAGGAATTGTAATGAAAGACAAAAACTATGAAATGCTTTTAAACACTTTCGTTATCTTGGAGTACATTTTTTCAATCCACAAATTTAAATGTTTAAAAACACAAGTCTCTGTTTACTGTCTTCAAGAGAGAATTTGCGTTGCTAGCCCATTACAAATCCCTGTGGGTTCAATGAAGAAGCCTCTCTCTGTGTATGTATGTGCATATGGGAGGTGATAATGGTGGTATATAAGATATATATATATATCTATACACTTTTTTGTGTGCTATATATCTATATATATAGCGCCTATGTGTATATGCCACGCTGAAAGCACATGTAGTCAGTATTTGCGTTTACAGTGAGTTACATAATGATGTCGATGCTTAGAAACGCATGCGCAAACTTGAAATAATTCTTTTAATAAAATTATTAAGTATTTAAAATCTTCTAAAAGTAATAATGAAAGCAGCAAAAGGAGTAGAGCACATATCCATAGTTTTTTTTAACTTATGCCTGATCCAAGTTCGGGCGTATAAGGAATTACAGAGTATCGTGTAATATCTTTGTAGTATTTTAAAAGTTTTTCACATACTGTAGCACTTCACCATGATTAGATGACAAAATAACTGTAAACATTTAATGGCACCTAAATATATTTTCTTATTTTAAGCATTTCTCTGTAATAGTTCTTGTTTATTTTTGTACATTTATATTAGGTTATCTATTCAAACATTTATGCCAATAAAGCTTGAAGTTCCAAAATAACTACATACAGTACATCTGTCAATCTCTGCAAACCCATATTATGCAGTGCCCAACTCGAAAAACCAAACTCATTACCAGTGATAACTTTTACTCTTCAAAACAAGTTTGAAAAATTGTGTAAAGAGATATTCAGATAATCAGCCAAATACATGCACACACACACACACACACACACACACGTACACTTTTTACACAATACCACTCAGCGTGAAAATTCCCTCCATCATTGATAATGTCTTAGCCCTCTCAACCTCCTTCACAAAAGAAAATGCACAGACTCCCCTTCTGCCATTGGCACGCTACACACCCAGGTGGGCAGTCCTTGTGTATTTCAGTACGGTGCCAGCGCAGTCAACGAGGGCACAACACCTAATTCAGATAAAACACAGAACAAACAAATATTGAATCACTTTGAAGAATGGCATTATCAGTACAGAGTCAAACAGAGGATTTTTGTTTTTCATTCATGTTAAACATTATCTGTGGAAAATGTTCAACAAAAGTGCACTAATGGTCGTATTGGCTTTATCTGTGGTACCTAAGACTTAATTGTTTATGAAGAATATAAACTCTAAATCAAAACATTTAATTTGGCTTGAGAGCAAGCCTATCCTGAAAGTTTTGAGGGCAATATGGTTTATCGACGCACAGACAGATGTATGGTAGATGACCAGATCGATGGGTTAATAGAGCACACAGAGATGAATGGGTGAGGTTAGAGAATAGGAGACTACTTTGATAGACATTCATAGAGTTTACGGCCCCACCTCGATGCGACGTCAGCACTTTGCCCCTGACCAATGGAGGAGCATTGTGGGTGCCAGGTAGCACCCCGCCAAAATCTGCTGAGCCTCTGTCAGATTTGCGGCGCTGGAGATGTCTGAGTGGTTTGTTTTGCCAGGTATGCATCAGCAATGGGTCCTGCCCAGTGTAAAATCCTGGTGGTGAGTGTAACGTTCAGTAGGCTAGTGTTGGATTCTCGAAGCTTGATACAGCGTTTGCGTTAGCATATTTGTGGCTGGTTTTCTCTCTCATATTGCACTCGGCCCTTCGCAGGTAAGTTTGGCAATCTGTTGGAGAGTATTCTTCGGTTAACGGGAGACTGGATTTTTAAAATTCAGTTAACTTTTCAGTAATTAGCTAACTCTTTGCAGAAATCACTGTCTGGCAAGACAAAGGCTACATTGTACATTAGAATGTTACATGCAATTCAGTGGAATGTATATATCGTTCTTGCAATGTTGTAGGCTACTTTGTTGCACTTTAAAACAGGTTGAGATATTTTAGGTTTATGTGTGATAAAACAATATTGAAATGCACCCATTGCATCCTGTTTTAAACACCTAAATATTTTACTTGAACATTACACCTGGGCACTTCTCAGTTCTTTATAATGTGCAATTTCAAAAGGCAAAAGTAGTTCAGTGTAGCTAGCTACTTTTAAATTGTGTAACTTGTAGTCCTCACTAGCTAAATTTTCTAGCAATTCCTTTGACTATTGCATTAAAGACTTGAGATAGCTTATAACTGTGAACTCTACAGTTCAGGAAGAAATAGCTCCCAGTACTTTGTTTCAAGTGTTAAAATCTTGTATGTGAGTAGTTTGTGTGTTCTTTTTTCTGGATCACTGACAGGAGGGGTTATAATTGATTTTGTATTTTTAGCCAATCATGCTAATTTTTTTTTCCCACTGTGTTTGTATATATCTATGAATATCTTGATATGGGTGTTAAGGAACACCAAAAGTGTATCTGTTCCATCTTCCTCTTGTTCAGAGGAAGGTCTTCAGAGGCGACTGAAAAAGAGCAAAATCCTGTTTAGACGTTACCTTTGACCTTAGTACAAACAGACGGAACTTTACAATTGCTCCAGGACAAACAGGTGAGCTGTGTGAATGACCCTTGGTGAAGCTATAATTCTTCAAATGCATTATGCAGTGTGTGAGTTGTGTTGGTGTCTTGCAATTAATTTTCAAGTATCTCCATGGATTGAATTTGTGCCTTTTGGTAGAATAGTTCACTAATGTTTCACATTTTTGAGTGTTCTCATCACTAAATGGAAAAGCAAATTAAAATGCAGGTATTTTAAATGCAAAGTTTCAACTCAAATAGCCGCTTTTAAATGTTTCTATTCCTGTCTATCTCAGTACAGTCTGCTCAATAATTACCAAGTGGGATTTACTTCAATTTTGAGCTTCAAATAAAGCCAATGCAGGCTTTTAGCTTTTCTTCTTTCTTTGCAAATTTTCTCTGGCTGTTAATTTGTTTTAATCAGACAAAGGTAATAACCGCATTGGTCAGTGGACAATGTTTGCAGCAAGC
Organism: Hybognathus amarus; assembly: GCA_030378365.1. NCBI lineage: Eukaryota > Metazoa > Chordata > Actinopteri > Cypriniformes > Leuciscidae > Hybognathus > Hybognathus amarus. Next base: position 70,796 of record JAQIUQ010006136.1, read on the forward strand.
TGATATTGAACTACAAGAGCTCAGATTGCAATGTACACCTAAAGACTTATTATTAACAAGAAGTCTCCAAGTTTTTTGAGGTAAAGAATTGGTACCATCTTGTGTGACAGATTGAGGCTTGACCTAAAGTGCTTTGTTACTGTTTAGTTTAAGTTCTGATGTAACCATCAACACAGCAGACCTTAGGTGCAGTTATGGGAGCTGAAAGTTGAGTACCTGTCCAAGTGAGTAATGCTTTTCTGTCTTTGTATGGTTTTGGTGAGTTCTTTATTTGTTCTGATGTTTCCCAGTATCCGTCCAGTTCTGTCAGCGTGGGATATGGCTCCCACCATGCAGATTCTGGTCTACATCGTTACTTACAAGTGATAATGTAACTGTGCTAATGTGCCGTTGACACCAAAATTATGTTTCCAAACCATATTCTGTATGATGTGGCTATTTGGGAATGCTGGTGTGTGTTCGTCTTGCTCCAGTGGTCTCAGTTCTGCAGGCTACGCTGTTCCTGAGAGATGTAATGTGCGCGTTGGAATGGATGGAAGTAAGATCTAATTTTCTTTATTTTTTTCAAAGGCCGAAGGACAAAAAGCAGAAAGAACCGGAAAGCCGAAAGAACAAAAAGCCGAAGGAACCGAAAGCCGAAGACCGAAGATAAAGATGAAGATGATGACTATGATGATACCATCCATCATCCATCCATCCATCCATCCATCCATCCATCCATCCATCCATCCGTCCATTCCATCCATCCACGTCCATCCATCCATCCATATCCATCCATTCCATCCATCCATCCATCCATCCATCCATTCCATCCATCCATCCATCCATCCATCCATCAGTCCATCCATCCAATCCATCCATCCATCCATTCCATCCATCCATCCATCCATCCATCCATCCATCCGTATCCATCTCCATCCATCCATCCATCCATCCATCCATCCATCCATCCATCCATCCATCCATCCATCCATCCATCCATCCATCCATCCATCCATCCATCCATCCATCCATCCATCCATCCATCCATCCATCCATCCATCCATCCATCCATCCATCCATCCATCCATCCATCCATCCATCCATCCATCCATCCATCCATCCATCCATCCATCCATCCATCCATCCATCCATCCATCCATCCATCCATCCATCCATCCATCCATCCATCCATCCATCCATCCATCCATCCATCCATCCATCCATCCAGTCCATCCATCCATCCATCCATCCATCCATCCATCCATCCATCCATCCATCCATCCATCCATCCATCCATCCATCCATCCATCCATCCATCCATCCATCCGGATTGAGGACCATGGCGCCCGCCCTTGCTCCCCTTTCAGTGTGGCCTCGGGCGGGCGCCATGGTCCCATGGCGCCCCGCCCTTGCTCCCTCTTCAGTGTGGCCTCGGGCGGGCGCCATGGTCCCATGGCGCCCGCCCTTGCTCCCCTTTCAGTGTGGCCTCGGGCGGGCGCCATGGTCCCATGGGCGCCCGCCCTTGCTCCCCTTTCAGTGTGGCCTCGGGCGGGCGCCATGGTCCCATGGCGCCCGCCCTTGCTCCCCTTTCAGTGTGGCCTCGGGCGGGCGCCATGGTCCCCATGGCGCCCGCCCTTGCTCCCCTTTCAGTGTGGCCTCGGGCGGGCGCCATGGTCCCCATGGCGCCCGCCCTTGCTCCCCTTTCAGTGTGGCCTCGGGCGCGGGCGCCATGGTCCCATGGCGCCCGCCCTTGCTCCCCTTTCAGTGTGGCCTCGGGCGGGCGCCATGGTCCCCATGACGCCCGCCCTTGCTCCCCTTTCAGTGTGGCCTCGGGCGGGCGCCATGGTCCCCATGGCGCCCGCCCTTGCTCCCCTTTCAGTGTGGCCTCGGGCGGGCGCCATGGTCCCATGGCGCCCGCCCTTGCTCCCCTTTCAGTGTGGCCTCGGGCGGGCGCCATGGTCCCCATGGCGCCCGCCCTTGCTCCCCTTTCAGTGTGGCCTCGGGCGGGCGCCATGGTCCCATGGCGCCCGCCCTTGCTCCCCTTTCAGTGTGGCCTCGGGCGGGCGCCATGGTCCCCATGGCGCCCCGCCCTTGCTCCCCTTTCAGTGTGGCCTCGCGGCGGGCGCCATGGTCCCCATGGCGCCCGCCCTTGCTCCCCTTTCAGTGTGGCCTCGGGCGGGCGCCATGGTCCCCATGGCGCCCGCCCTTGCTCCCCTTTCAGTGTGGCCTCGGGCGGGCGCCATGGTCCCCATGGCGCCCGCCCTTGCTCCCCTTTCAGTGTGGCCTCGGGCGGGCGCCATGGTCCCCATGGCGCCCGCCCTTGCTCCCCTTTCAGTGTGGCCTCGGGCGGGCGCCATGGTCCCCATGGCGCCCGCCCTTGCTCCCCTTTCAGTGTGGCCTCGGGCGGGCGCCATGGTCCCCATGGCGCCCGCCCTTGCTCCCCTTTCAGGTGTGGCCTCGGGCGGGCGCCATGGTCCCCATGGCGCCCGCCCTTGCTCCCCTTTGCAGTGTGGCCTCGGGCGGAGCGCCATGGTCCCATGGCGCCCGCCCCTGCTCCCCTTTCAGTGTGGCCTCGAGGCGGGCGCCATGGTCCCCATGGCGCCCGCCCTTGCTCCCCTTTCAGTGTGGCCTCGGGCGGGCGCCATGGTCCCCATGGCGCCCGCCCTTGCTCCCCTTTCAGTGTGGCCTGCGGGCAAGCGCCATGGTACATGGTCGCCGCAGGCCGTGCTCCTCTTTCAGGTGTGGCCTTCGCGGCAGGGCGCCAGTGGTCCCCAAAATGAAGTGGAGATATATACATCTTGTTCGACTTAAGCCAGGATCGCAGTGATGCGGAAGTAGATGATTCTAGCTGGAACGGTCTCAGGAGTTATGCGCAATTTACTTCGATCTTTTGCCGTCCCCACAGGGGCCATGTGGAGGAGTGGGAGGAGTTGGATCTGGATCCGACTCCTCCATGTGCAAGATGGGAGGAGTGGGATCTGGATACAACTCCTCCATGTGAAGGAGTGGGAGGAGGTGTGGATGAATCGACTCCTGCCTGTGGATTTCATGTTCTGCACACCACTTTACCATGGAAGCTTGTTTCTTTTTTCTTGAAAATGGAAAAAGATGTAAGCCCCTCCATCTGCTTCTGTTTTTGTGCAAAAAAAACCAAAGGGGTAACACTGTGTTACTTTTTGTGCGAAAAAAATTTCTAGCTTTTCTTGAAACTCTGGATTCTGATTAGAGGCCATAGGACTTTGAGCCTGAGTGGAAAATGCGGAGGCTCTAAGACCCTTCCAGAGCTGAGATACTTGAGAGTAGCCGTAGACATTTATGCCATACTGAGATGCTAGACCATATAAGCTCTCAATGTCTCAGCTCTGGAAGGGTCTAGAGCCTCCATTTTTGAGCTCAGGTATAAGTCCCATGGCCCTCTATCAGAATCCAGAGTTATCAAGAAGATTGAAAACTTTTTTTCGCACAAGAAAAACATACAGTGGTACCCCTGTACGTTTTTTTTTGTAGGAAAAAATTTCGATTTTCTTGAAACTCTGGATTCTGATAAAGGGCCATGGGACTTAGATCTGAGTGCAAAAATGGAGGCTCTAGACCCTTCCAGAGCTGAGTATTTGAGATTTCACGTAGCATTATGCCATTGTAAATATCTTCAATATCTCAGCTTACGAGAAAGTATCCAGCGAGGCCTCATTTGCACTTGGGACTGTAAGTCACATGGCCCCTCTAGTTATTAAAGAAAAAAACTGACATGACTTAGTTAATTATCATCTGTGTAAACTGAACTCAGAGTAGTTCTTTTCTAAGGATAAACTGGCACAACACTCTTACTTAAATTGCTATATGTGTAGAAAGTCGCACACCTCTGGAGCAGCTATGGGTAGGTGCTTGATGGGACATTAGTGTCTGCACATCAATTTGAAACCAAGATTCTCATTACCAAAGGCATGTGCTCTTATAGGCTGTGCCCATATTTTATATGCTTTAAGCACTGAAAACTGCAGTTTTTTCTTTTAAAACATCAACATCTCATACATTCCCTACTCATGAATAAAATTGTCCCATCATATGCGGACACTTGATAGTCTTCTGCAAATTGGTCAGGTAATTAAATTCTTTGCTGCTTGTTTATCATTACTATTAAATTAGGATTCTTTCTTCTGTCACTCTTTTTCACCTTCTCTGTGGCACAAGAGCAGATGCAGACAAATTGCTTTGCAATGAAGCCATAAACTTTTTTTTTTTTTTCTTGCAGTGCACCAGTTCATCTTTTTGGGCTAAAGAATTAAATGTATGTAAAGCTGCTTGAACAATGTCATCAGAACTTACAATGTATTTGTACATCATGCTAGAAACTGAATACATTAAGTTAAACTTGATAAAAAAGTTTTTATAATAAAATCAAAGGTCATGTTGCACACATTAGCTGACAGGGAATTCACTCTTAAATATCTGTTGAATTTAAACCAGAACCTAAATTGATACATTCCACGAAAGCATAACAAATCCTACAGCATGTATCATCCTCAGTAATCTTGGTACTGGTTCATCCTCCCATTTAATGTGCTCTTCCCTTCCAGGAGGTGATGTTTTCTTTGTGAACTTGGGCTCGCTTTCCTTTTCAGGCTCTCAATCTTACAGGCTAAGTCTTCTTCTTGCCGCTTTTTTCGTGTTCGTGTTTCCCAGCTAATTGCAACATGAACACTGAATGTTTAGTTCACATGATTTAGACTGCGTTCATTTTAATGTACAGTATGTTAAGGTTTAATTATAGCCCCATACACTCATCTTCAATAGGAGCTGCAAAGGTTCAGTGAAGATCACACTCACACTCGTCTCGTGTTTGTAGCACCCAACGTCAGCTGTTCTGGTGAGTGCAGAAGTACTAGTCATGGTGAACCTTTGAATACTCTGCAAAGCACAGGTTAGGCTTATAATTATTATTACTATAATGTCATATTTGTCTATTGCTGTTCTAGATCAGATTCACACATCTTCGTTGTAGAAGCTCGAACAGGCTATCTTCTAGCATTGACAAACTGAGTCTGACTGGACAGCTTCAGGCGGATGATACAGTAACCTTGAAGAAAAAACACACAACATCAGAACTTTTGCTTTTTTATCTTAGTTAATAAAAGGTACACAGTAATACAGAGTCCATCAAAAATGTTAATGAACTGTGCTACATTTGGTAACACTAATTTTACATGTAGTTCTATAGCATCAATAGCATCAGTGAGTACATGCAACTAACTCCTTCTTTAATTATATTGTAAGTACATATAACTTAATTACTATTGCTTCAATATTTCATATTTATCTATTTACAAATTTGATACATTCATTATCATCGTTATTTATAAATTGTAAGTGCTGTGTAAAATACCATCTAAGTGCTATTCAAAATATAAGTGTCAGCATGTGTTAATTATAGGCCTCTTTAGCTTCAGTGTTTGATTTGTTGTATCTATAAAGCTGAATAAGGTAGCCTAAGGTTCATGTAACTCTTTCACAAATTCAATTTAGGACCATAAAGCGCAAATGAAGAAAAATAGAAACAACATTTGCATTTATTGTGTTTGCCAGTTACATTATCATGTACTTTTTTCTATCTTTTGAATTTTTACTGACTAATTAATAATGAAATAAATGAAGTATTGTAAATGATTTTTAATTTTCGTCTTGTAATTTGATACAACAGTTGCATGAATGAATTATTCATAAATGCAACTGCCTTTATTTGGAACACTCCATTACCACGGTTAAAGAAGTTAAAAGATTGGACTTGTTTATTTTTAATGATGAATACCATTAAAATGACAGTGTCAATAAGTAAAATAAAGTCATGTGAAAATACTATTTCCTACATTTGATAAACTAAAAATAAAAGTAAAGAAAACATGAAAAGACAAACCAAAGCAGTGACAAACTAAGAATTCAACAAAAATGTGAAAATGTTTTAGTATGGATACACATTTCACACTTGTGATCACATGTTGGGGCTTATTCAACGTTCCACATGGCGTACAAAAGCATGAGACATTTGTAGGTAAACGCCAGTACTGCAAGAAAACATTAGAAGGAACAATTAAAGTTGAATGAAGTAAATAAACTCGTGCTTATATAGTGAAATGTTCATACCCTGCTGAGTCAATGGATGATAAAGTGATAAAGGTCAGATAGACGGGGATTACACTACACCGATCATTATGGTTCCATGGATGTGGAGGTTTAAGTTTTTGTTCCCGAACAACAGAAGGAAATTATGGCTGGCAAGAGATGAGGAAAGAACCCACTAGAACACGCAATTTGTTTTAGCAAAAAGCACAATGTTGTGTAGTTTTTAATAAAGTGTAAACCTATACCCAGTTAACACATCCAGTTAAAATCTCCTGTATAAACAAAATGACGCAGTATTAAAACACAAACAACCTTGTTTAGCTGTTCATATTCACATTACTAGCATTGCGATCTAGATTATGTCCCTATGCCCGCGTATGTTCACATTAATGTGGTCCGCATACATTATTTAAATTGCACGTAAAATTATTATTTTATATTCATGCACCAAACAGTGGCGCCCGCGAGTGCATGCATATCACAAGAAAGCACCGAGTAGACTGTTTTTAGGGACATGAATTTAAGTTTATCCCAGACTATGGCTTTTGATTAGCATAGTGCCTCTTCGCTCTGTATAGTTTCTTTTCCATTGATACACTTTCAGCAGCAACACAAACCATTACCCACAATAAATATAATAATACAACCTCCATGATTTGCAGCCTAGAAATACTACACAATATCTTAAAGCCTCACAATACCAGATAATGCTACACATGGAATACTATATAAAAGCAGAGCTTGCATAGTCATTGCTCAGTGCTCTCGTTTATCATGGGGATCCACACCATTTATGAATGAATTTCTCTATATTCTTTTAATAGTCTCTTATAATATCTATATTCACTTGTCTTTTCATAATTTTGCATTAATAATATAAACAAGAAATAAATATTCTTGTAAAAGTGACATTCTCTCTGATTGAAACTTTGTAAAAACCTATGGTTAAACACACGTTTTGCCCTCAAAAATAATATGGCGTCTCCGGGAGGTCACGTGACATTAATTCGCTGGGACTATATAGCAGGGTAGGGCTACAACGTAGATAATTTCTACTTTATTCTGTCAATTTTATGAAACATTCTGTTATTCTAATGTTAGCCTATAAAAGCATCGTTATATTGTTGTGTAAGATGTTAAAGAAAACCTAGGACAGGTTTAATTCACTTTTGAGGCTGGTGTTTCACGAGTATAAAAAAATGTCAGTGGTTTGTTTACCAGGTATTGATTCACAGTGGATCCTGCTCATTGTAAACTGGGCGGTGGTGAGTAATGGTAATAGTGTTGGGTTTTGATAAGATGTGTTACATCACATGTTTTATGGTGGCCAGAGTTGAACATATCTGGTTTTTCTCTCTAGTATACACTGGCCCTCCGATAGCTTGCAGTAATTTCCATATTTTAAAGTTTCTTGGTAAGAAGATGAATTACTTATCCTGAAGTTGTATGTCAGTTGTTTCCTACACAGCTGTCATCTCTTCATGAGTCAAGTGAAGAAGATGTGCTAGTTCATTGTGCAAATGTTCCTAGGGGTATGTAATTTTTAAGTTGATTTAACTGTTTCTAAATCTAGAGCCCTATAGAGTGCCGAAGTTACGGACGTGGCTGTTAAGCCAAGGCGCAAATGCTGGTTTTAGTTTTACGGTCCTGACTCTATAAAGCCTATGAGTTTGAATGATTTGCTAAATCGCCTGGAGTAGGGTCTGTGGTGAACAAGCCTCTAAATATTTTCAGCAATTTTTAATATATGACATAGAAACTCATTTATAACATACTGTGGTTCTAATTTTATAATCTCCTCTTTGTTAAGGAAAAGTCTTTAGAGCGCAAACTGAAGAGCAAATCATGTTTCAGCTGTTACCTTGACCCTTTAAGTTTTCAAACAGACAAACTATTTTACAATCCAGACAAACCAGTAACTGTGAATGACCCTTGATTAGAAGCTGTCATTCTTCAAATGCATTATGCAATCTATGCATTTATTAAGTGTCTTGCAGTAATTTTAGAGTACCATGGATACCAATTTGAGTCCTATTGGCAAGTGAATGATGCTTTTATTTCTTGTCTTGTGGTTTGTAGTCTTTATTTTGTTCTGATGTTCCCATTTTGATTTCCAGTTGTTAATCAGCGTGATATGGCTACCACAGGTGATTGTGGTCTACACGTTCTCCCAATTCAAGTTTAGCTTCTTACTAATGTTGATTTAGCACTGATTTGTTTTCCAGAACCATGTACTCTATGATGTGGCTATTTTTCAATTTGAAAGTCTGAGTGTATATTGTGCTGTGTCCTTAGGCGGTGTAATTCCTTGTTCCAGGTCCTTTACAGGTTTTTACCACTGTTCCTGAGAAGGAAGATGTTAATAGTTCCTGCTGGCCAATCTCTGTGTAGCCTAGGTGCTTGACTTCATTCTTTAAAACCAACACATATGACTTAGTCTTCTTTTGCATCTTCTTTTTTAATGTGACGGACAAAAATAGATCTGTTTAAAAAGTTGGAGGCCAAAGAACTGGAGTTAAAGGCAAACTGAGCAGAAAGCAAAGACTGAGACCAAAGGCCAAAGACCAAGGCCGAAGGACCAAAGCCAAAGGAACTGACAGGCCCGAAGGACTGAAAAACAGAAGAGACTGAGGCCAAAGGTAAAAACATTTTTAAAATTGAATAAAACATAGTCCATCCATCCATCCATCCGCAGTCCATTCCACTCCAGGTCCATCCATCCATCCATCCATCCATCCATCCATCCATCCATCCATCCATCCATCCATCCATCCATCCATCCATTCCATCCATCCATCCATCATCCATCCATTCCATCCATCCATCCATCCATCCATCCATCCATCCATTCCACATCCATCCTCCATCCATCCATCCATCCATTCCATTCCATCCGTCCATTCCATCCATCCATCCATCCATCCATCCATCCATCCATCCATCCATCCATTCCATCCATCCATCCATTCCATCCATCCATCCATTCCATCCATCCATCCATCCATCCATCCATCCATCCATCCATCCATCCATCCATCCATCCATCCATCCATCCATCCATCCATCCATCCATCCATCCATCCATCCATCCATCCATCCATCCATCCATCCATCCATCCATCCATCCATCCATCCATCCATCCATCCATCCATCCATCCATCCATCCATCCATCCATCCATCCATCCATCCATCCATCCATCCATCCATCCATCCATCCATCCATCCATCCATCCATCCATCCATCCATCCATCCATCCATCCATCCATCCATCCATCCGGATTGAGGACCATGGCGCCCGCCCTTGCTCCCCTTTTCAGTGTGGCCTCGGGCGGGCGCCATGGTCCCCATGGCGCCCGCCCTTGCTCCCCTTTCAGTGTGGCCTCGGCGCGGGCGCCATGGCCCCATGGCGCCCGCCCTTGCTCCCCTTTCAGTGTGGCCTCGGGCGGGCGCCATGGTCCCCATGGCGCCCGGCCCTTGCTCCCCTTTCAGTGTGGCCTCGGGCGGGCGCCATGGTCCCCATGGCGCCCGCCCTTGCTCCCCTTTCAGTGTGGCCTCGGGCGGGCGCCATGGTCCCCATGGCGCCCGCCCTTGCTCCCCTTTCAGTGTGGCCTCGGCGGGCGCCATGGTCCCCATGGCGCCCGCCCTTGCTCCCCTTTCAGTGTGGCCTCGGGCGGGCGCCATGGTCCCCATGGCGCCCGCCCTTGCTCCCCTTTCAGTGTGGCCTCGGCGGGCGCCATGGTCCCCATGGCGCCCGCCCTTGCTCCCCTTTCAGTGTGGCCTCGGCGGGCGCCAGTGGTCCCCATGGCGCCCGCCCTTGCTCCCCTTTCAGTGTGGCCTCGGGCGGGCGCCATGGTCCCATGGCGCCCGCCCTTGCTCCCCTTTCAGTGTGGCCTCGGCGGGGCGCCATGGTCCCCATGGCGCCCGCCCTTGCTCCCCTTTCAGTGTGGCCTCGGCGCGGGCGCCATGGTCCCCATGGCGCCCGCCCTTGCTCCCCTTTCAGTGTGGCCTCGGGCGGGCGCCATGGTCCCCATGGCGCCCGCCCTTGCTCCCCTTTCAGTGTGGCCTCGGGCGGGCGCCATGGTCCCCATGGCGCCCGCCCTTGCTCCCCTTTCAGTGTGGCCTCGGGCGGGCGCCATGGTCCCCATGGCGCCCGCCCTTGCTCCCCTTTCAGTGTGGCCTCGGGCGGGCGCCATGGTCCCCATGGCGCCCGCCCTTGCTCCCCTTTCAGTGTGGCCTCGGGCGGGCGCCATGGTCCCCATGGCGCCCGCCCTTGCTCCCCTTTCAGTGTGGCCTCGGGCGGGCGCCATGGTCCCCATGGCGCCCGCCTTGCTCCCCTTTCAGTGTGGCCTCGGGCGGGGCGCCATGGTCCCCATGGCGCCCCGCCCTTGCTCCCCTTTCAGTGTGGCCTCGGGCGGGCGCCATGGTCCCCATGGCGCCCGCCCTTGCTCCCCTTTCAGTGTGGCCTCGGGCGGGCGCCATGGTCCCCATGGCGCCCGCCCTTGCTCCCCTTTCAGTGTGGCCTCGGGCGGGCGCCATGGTCCCCATGGCGCCCGCCCTTGCTCCCCTTTCAGTGTGGCCTCGGGCGGGCGCCATGGTCCCCATGGCGCCCGCCCTTGCTCCCCTTTCAGTGTGGCCTCGGGCGGGCGCCATGGTCCCCATGGCGCCCGCCCTTGCTCCCCTTTCAGTGTGGCCTCGGGCGGGCGCCATGGTCCCCATGGCGCCCGCCCTTGCTCCCCTTTCAGTGTGGCCTCGGGCGGGGCGCCATGGTCCCCATGGCGCCCGCCCTTGCTCCCCTTTCAGTGTGGCCTCGGGCGGGCGCCATGGTCCCCATGGCGCCCGCCCTTGCTCCCCTTTCAGTGTGGCCTCGGGCGGGCGCCATGGTCCCCATGGCGCCCGCCCTTGCTCCCCTTTCAGTGTGGCCTCGGGCGGGCGCCATGGTCCCCATGGCGCCCGCCCTTGCTCCCCTTTCAGTGTGGCCTCGGGCGGGCGCCATGGTCCCCATGGCGCCCGCCCTTGCTCCCCTTTCAGTGTGGCCTCGGGCGGGCGCCAGTGGTCCCCATGGCGCCCGCCCTTGCTCCCCTTTCAGTGTGCGCCTGGGCAGGCCGCCGTGGCCCCATAGCGCCCGCCCTTGCTCCCCTTTCAGTGTGGCCTCGGGCGGGCGCCATGGTCCCCATGGCGCCCGCCTTGTCCTTTCAGTGTGGCCTCGGGCGGGCGCCATGGTCCCCATGGCGCCCGCCTTGCTCCCCTTTCAGTGTGGCCTTCGGCGGGCGCCGTGGTCCCCATGGCGCCCCGCCCTTGCTCCCCTTTCAGTGTGGCCTCGGGCGGGCGCCATGGTCCCCATGGCGCCCGCCCTGCTCCTTTCAGTGTGGCCTCGGGCGGGCGCCATGGTCCCCATGGCGCCCGCCCTGCTCCCCTTTCAGTGTGGCCTCGGGCGGGCGCCATGGTCCCCATGGCGCCCGCCCTTGCTCCCCTTTCAGTGTGGCCTCGGGCGGGCGCCATGGTCCCCATGGCGCCCGCCCTTGCTCCCCTTTCAGTGTGGCCTCGGGCGGGGCGCCATGGTCCCCATGGCGCCCGCCCTTGCTCCCCTTTCAGTGTGGCCTCGGGCGGGCGCCATGGTCCCCATGGCGCCCGCCCTTGCTCCCCTTTCAGTGTGGCCTCGGCGCGGGCGCCATGGTCCCCATGGCGCCCGCCCTTGCTCCCCTTTCAGTGTGGCCTCGGGCGGGCGCCATGGTCCCCATGGCGCCCGCCCTTGCTCCCCTTTCAGTGTGGCCTCGGGCGGGCGCCATGGTCCCCATGGCGCCCCGCCCTTGCTCCCCTTTCAGTGTGGCCTCGGGCGGGCGCCATGGTCCCCATGGCGCCCGCCCTTGCTCCCCTTTCAGTGTGGCCTCGGGCGGGGCGCCATGGTCCCCATGGCGCCCGCCCTTGCTCCCCTTTCAGTGTGGCCTCGCGGCGGGCGCCATGGTCCCCATGGCGCCCGCCCTTGCTCCCCTTTCAGTGTGGCCTCGGGCGGGCGCCATGGTCCCCATGGCGCCCGCCCTTGCTCCCCTTTCAGTGTGGCCTCGGCGGGGCGCCATGGTCCCCATGGCGCCCGCCCTTGCTGCCCTTTCAGTGTGGCCTCGGGCGAGGCGCCATGGTCCCCATGGCGCCCGCCTTGCTCCCCTTTCAGTGTGGCCTGGGCAGGCGCCATGGTCCCCATGCAGCGCCCGCCCTTGCTCCCCTTTCAGTGTGGCCTCGGGCGGGCGCATGGTCCCCATGGCGCCCGCCCTTGTCCCCTTTCAGGGTGTGGCCTCGGGCGGGGGCCATAGTCCCGATGGAAATGAAGATATACATCTTGTTAAGCTTAGCCAGGATCGCAGTGGTGCGAAGTGATCGTCTAGCTAGACGGTCTAGGAGTTATGCGCAATTTCTTTAATTTTTAGTCCCAGCCATGGGAGGTGGGAGTCGTGGGTAAAACTCCTCCCATGTGAAGGTGGGAGGGTGGGTGTGGATTGAACTCCTCCATGCAGGTGGGAGGTGGATTGTGGATTGAACTGCCTCCCTGTGAACTCATGTTCTCACACCACTTTACCATGTGGAACTACTTTTCTTAAAATGAAAAAGAAATAAGCCCTCCAAGTCTGCTTGTGTTTGTGCAGGAGAATTAGAAAAAGGTAACACTGCTTTTCTGCAAAGAAAGTTTCTCACTTTTCTTTGAACTCTCTTGGATTCTGATCAGAGGCCATCAGACTTGAGCCTGAGTGCAAAAATGGAGGCTCAACCTTAGGGCTTAGAGTACTGAGTCACACGTAGCATTCTACCATTTAATATCTTAATATCTCAGCTCTGAAGGTATGGCTCATTTGCACTCAGTCTCAGTCACGTGAGCCTGGGAGTGCAGGAGTAGAGATTGGGCTTTTTTTTGACAGAGAGACATAAGGTTCTAGCTGTCGTTTTTGTGGGAGAAGTTTCTGCAGTTTCTTGAAACTCTGGGATCTTGATAGAGGCCATGGACTTGAGTGGTGGGAGTGGAGGTCTCAGCCTCCAACTCAATTTCGAGATCCACGTAGCATTTAACTTGAATATCTCAATATCTCAGCTCCGAAGGTCTTAGGGCAAGCTTGAGTTTTAGCTAGATTGCAGGTCACATCGCCCCTCTGGTTCCTTGAGAAGAAAAAACTAACATGCAACTTCAGTTAAGATTATCATCTGTGTGAACTTGAACTTCAACTGCATTCTTTAAGGATGAACTGAGCACAACACTATTGCTAATCCTCTATATTGTCAAGGCTCGCACACCTCTAAAGCAGCCTTTGTGGGTACAGTGTCTTAAATAAGGACACATTAGTATCTCACATGGATTTGAACCCAAGTTCATTCCAAAGGCATGTCTCTTTATCCACTGTGCAGGTGTTTATATGTTTTAACACTTTAAAACTGCCATTTTTTCTTTGAACATCAACATCTTCATACACATTCCTCTTCATGGATAAAGTATTCCATGATATGCGACCTTGATAGTCTCTGCAGAATTAGTAGGTCATCCGTACTTTTTCCCTCTTATGGTACTGTGATTTAGAATTCTTCTTCTGTCACTCTTTTCACCTTCTTTATATGACAGAGACAAGTGCAGACAAATTGCTTTTGCAATGAAGCCATAGAATTTTTTTCTTACAGATCACAGTTCATTTGGGCTTTAAAGTAATGTTATGTAAAGTTCTGCTTGGAGAACAATGTCATCAAATACAATGTATTGTTACATTAAGTGCTAGAACTGGATGGTAAGCCCGAACTCGTAAAAGAAACTTTATTCATAAAAGTCAAAGGTCATGTATTACCACACATTTCCACTGGACAAGAATTCACTCTTTGAATATTGTCAAACTTAGAACCAAACCTAAATTGATAGGTCCACAAAAGCATCAAATCCTACAGCATGTATCGATCCTCAAGTGATCTTTAGTATCATGGTGATGCTCCCCATCTGCGTGTGCTCTCCCTCAGGGACAGTTGATGTTCTACTGGAGGCTTCAGTCGCTGCCTTGAGCTGCTTTACAATCTCCAGGCTCAGTCTTCTTCTTGCCAACCTTTTACTCAGTGTTCGTAGTGTTCCAGCTTGCTGCCACTGCAACATGAAACACTGAATGTTTGCAGTTCACATGATTAGAACTGCGGACTAATTTTTTAATGTACAGTGTGTCAGGGTTTAATTACTAGCCCATCCACTGAGCTGTTCTGGATGGGAGCTGCAGAAGGTCAGTGAAGTAACAGCTACACACTTTAATTCTACCAGTGTTTATAAGCACACCAACGTCAGCTGTTCTGGTGGTGTTCAAAAGCTTGCTCCATTCATCACTGTAAAGTCTTGAAATATCTGCAAAAGCACAGGTTTGCAGGCTTTATGATTGTATTTATTACTATAATGTCATGTTGTTGTGTTCTTAATGAATTCACACCATCTCGTTGTAGAACGGACCGGCTTTTCTTACTTCACATCGCTAAAGTCTGACTGGGACAGCTTCAGCAGATGATACAGGTAACCTGAAGAAAAACACCACAACATCAAACTTTTTGCTTTTCTGGTCTGATTAAAGGACACATCTAATGCAGGGAGTAGTAGAAATGTTTAAATAAAACTGTGTACATTTGGTAACACTTAATTTTACATGTAGTTCTATCATTTCAAATAGTGCATTAGGTACATGCAACTGAGCTCTATTAATTATATTGTAAGTACATGTAGTTTAATTACTATTTGCTTCAATATCATATTTATATCCAAATTTGATACATTAGTATAATTCGATTATTATAGATAAGTGCTGTGTAAATAATTATTAAGTGCTCTTCAAAGTATAAGTGTAGAGCCATGTGTTAATTATCAGCCTTCTTGGCTTTAGTGTGTTTGATTTATTATTATGTATAAAGTAAAAATAAGGTAGCCTCAGGTTACGTGTAATTCTTACACAAATTCAATTTTTAAACTCATAAAAAAAGGCAAATGTGAAATGGAAAGTCAGACATCATTCTTGTTTTCCATACATATCATGTACTTTTTCTCCTGTTTTTAAATTTTTATGGCTAAATTAATAAATGAAAAAAAAAATAAATGAAAATTAAATGATTTTTAATTTTCGTATTGTAATTAACGTGACAGTTGCCATAAATGAATTATTTCATTAATTGCAACTATTATTGAGACACTGCATACACGTAAGAGAAGTTAAAAGGTAAAAGATTTTATTTTTAGTGATGAATATAATTGCAAAATAACAGTGTAGATAAAGTAAAATCAAAATAATGTGAATACTATTATAGTTGAATAAACTGAATTAGAAATTAAAGAAAACACATGAAAAGACAAACAAAGCAGTAACAATTAAAGTTAAACAAAATGTGAAAATGTTTTCATATCAATACACATTTAGCAGCTTATTGATGATAGTGTTCGGCACTATCGTAGTTCCACATGGCAATTCAGAACGTAACATATTGTTAAAGCCAACACCATTTACTGAGGAGAAATCGCTCGAAGAACAAAATTAAGTAAAATAAAATTAAATGAGTTTAATACTATAGTGAAATGTTCATACCTGCTTCGGTCAAGTGGATAAACATTTAGCTATATTGTTCAGACCATTTCACTTCGTTCAATTCAAATTGTTCTTCTAATGTTCCCGCAGGCCAATGGCAGCGACTAAACAATGCCAATATGATAACGATCATCGGAACTTATGTATGCTACTCATGATAATCACGAAGCTTGTAAATGTATCTATCAAACATTTCACATTTTATTTAACTTTAGTTGTCCACTGCTTGTTTATCTTTTAATACTTTTTTTTTAATTTTTATTTATTATTGATATGTAATGGTATTTTAGCATGCCTTTGAATTCTTTATAAATCCAATACAATACATCATAATAATTAAATAACGTCACTTAGTTCCCTCGGGCACATTGCAATAGTATAACGGCATATAATAATAAAATAAACATAGTCACTAAATCAAACAAACAAAAAACAAATAAATGAGTCATTTCATTATTGCGTTGTTAGTTCGCACATGATTTAAAAACGGGGGGGAAGTTATGATAGTGTGACTGAAACAAGAATAGAATGTCTAGGTTTCGTTTAGTTCGATTTATAGGTCTTAAAAATGACAAATTATAAAATTACGCAAATTTGGGCTACCTTGTTTCTTCTGCGTGGTCAACAACAACACGACCAGTGACATATGGTGAGCACATGGCTCTACTTATATTTTGGAGGCATGTGGGGTGCGGTTACGCAGCACACGAATTCGTAATAGTCATTATGCGTACTAATGTATCAATTTGAAATATCCGGAAAATATCAATTATTGAAGTAATAATTGACTTTACGTACAAATACGGTTAGGTAAGTTGGTTATGTATATGCGTGGTAACTATGAGAAGTTACATGTCAAGTAGTGTTACCCAAATGTACACGTTTTAACTAACGGTCTATCGAACTCCTGCGGTATGTACCTTTGAACAAAAAAGCAAAAGTTTGATGTGTAATATTTCTTTCGGTCACCTGTGTATCGTCTCTGAACTGTCTCCACCAATGCCGCAGAGGTAAGCCAATATAAA
>JAQIUQ010006137.1:0-15812 GCA_030378365.1 Hybognathus amarus
CGGGAGAATGCGGCGCCGCTGCGTTTTAGGCGCTATATGTGAATGGTGCCTAATACCCTAATGAAAACCTTAACGTGCCTAAGAATGAAAAAGAACACTTGCATTAACACTTGATTAGTTAATTGACATTCTTTTAGCCTAACTAGACTATTTAAAGCAAGGACATGTTGTTCATACTGAAGATTAATGTGATGGTTCAAGATCGTGAGATATACATCGCCAGATATGGGAAAGAAAGCCCAACTGGGACGCGCAGGATCAGTTACTGCTGCTGGCCCAGTTGGTGCTAGAAGAAAGAAAAAACATAAAAGTGATATCGAGAGGGGAATGCGCGTGACGTCACCTCCAGCCGGAGTGCTGCAGTTTCTCACAGTGAGTGGCAAAAAGACTGAGCGGCTGTATATGTGTTCAGTGTGAATGCCGCGGAAAACAAACACAACACATATAAAGTGGGAAAGAGCTTTGCGATTGACTGTAAGCTGGGATTCAACAAAAAAATCGGAGGTATATTTAGGTATGTGGACAAAAAATTAAAACTCAACAAATAGACAAATGGATAGCATGTGTGGAAAGACCTGGGCACCCACTTTACAAAATAAAAAAGAAAAAAGTAAATATGTTAAGTATGAAGAAAGTTACAACATTTTATAGTTCAGTAATCAGCACCTATTTTTGTCTCATTTCTAAGGTGAAAACAATAGAATTTAGTGTGACCGAAAACAAGTTGTTTTTTCCACAAAAATTCTCGATAACTTTCTCAATATTCAAGATATCTTAATGAAATTTTCTGTGGAGATGGGATTCATATAGTTATTTGGATCTAACGTGGGTTTCATATAGTTATTTGGATTTTTACTTGATTTTAACACACATAAAGACTGATTTGGCCTATCTTTTATAGCATTTTTCTGACGAGCAGTTGTTGAAAATACAAATAATTGAATGGAAAACAACGATCCAAGGAAATTTATATATCGTTAATTTAAAAGATGGATTTTGGCTGATTCATGCTATTTCCAGTTATGTAAGAATATAGAGTTAACAATACTAATGCTGGTGGAGGAAAGAAAGTGGAGGAGACCACACAAAAGTTGAGTGTAGCCTACACGACGCGCTGACGTTTGACAGCTTTTTGGATCAGTGCGTAGTAAAAAAAAAGTGGGGGAGTTCATATGGCCACGAAATTTTGTACAGCACACCACAAACATATGTTCTTCATGTCCACCTTCCTCTGAAAAGTGTCCAAAGTGGGTTAAAATAATTTTGTGACAGTTGAATTCTTCCGTATTGTTTAAAATCGCCTTTCAGAGAGGAAAATGCAGCCTGACTCAGAAGAAAATGAAAACAAATGTGCCAGTCGAAACCCTAATGATGTGATTGGCTAAAAATAATCAAGGATTCCCACAGCGAGTCAATGAAAACAGTGCATTTTCAGAGACCACTCAAAATGAGTCGGGAAAATGCGGCACCAGAGTTTGGAACACAATCACAAGGCCGCTGTTTATTTGAAATGTCGCACATACTAGTATATTTTTCAGACTGCGATCAAAGAGGAGCAA
Source organism: Hybognathus amarus (assembly GCA_030378365.1). Classification (NCBI taxonomy): domain Eukaryota; kingdom Metazoa; phylum Chordata; class Actinopteri; order Cypriniformes; family Leuciscidae; genus Hybognathus; species Hybognathus amarus. The sequence continues at coordinate 1,560 of JAQIUQ010006137.1, forward strand.
ATGGATGGCTGCTCAATTCACAGAAACAACTGGACTCCATCAGCGAAAGGTGGATTTGCAGTTATACATTTTGTGTCAATATGCTGAATTTAGCTGTCAAACCCATACCCCATATATTTTGTATTGTTATATCTATATATATTTATATATTAACAACTCATCAATTAAATATGCATCATTCCATATTCTGTCATTATTGGATGTTTTTTTTAATAAACACTGACTAAAAAAAAAACTATAAAGTTTTAGGGCTCGGACCGATATGATGATATATAGGCTATATATAACACTGATTTAAGCTAATCACCCACATTTAAACCTATATTGTATTTATATAAAACATTCACAGGCAAATTTACTTTATGTTTAGGTCTATATTTGTTTTATTTCCCCGGTTCGAAATCAGGCAAACATAAATGTCAGGCAACACGATTCCTGGCTGCATGTCAATAATATCCATGGCCATGGATCACGATCTTTAGTAAGTTACACTATATTGAGTCCAACATTTAATTTAAATTGATAAAATTGTTCGTTTTAGTCCGATTTCGCATATTCCCCTATTAAATCCAGTCACGCAGCAGATCTTTTGCCACTCAGTCAGGCTGAGAGGGTTGTTCGGCGGGAAGTCAGTGAATGCATTCCTCATTCGTTCACTGGGATTTCAAAGCAAAACTAAGCATGAGACATGAGAGAGGATTTGTTTGCAGATCAATGTAGCATTCCTGCTTGTCGCGGACAGTGTTGCCAGATCTCGCGAGACAAATAAGCAACCAAGCCGGTGAAAACAAGCCCAAAACAGCGACTTTTTCTCATAGACAGCAAAAGCGCTTTTTTCTACCGAGACCCCTAGGTTTCGGGACGAGAAAAAAAAACTGTGCACGGTTTTACAATCTCTGGGACGGATCGGACTAGTTTTAAACTGTGAATGTCAATTTACATCCACGTGGACAGTTTTGTAAAACTGTGCACAGGTACAGTTTATTTTTCTTCTGTAATAAAGCTTGGCTGCCCATCTAGTGTTGGTACTGTGCCCAAATAAAATCTGACTGAGAGCTAATTTTTGAGATGTCAACCTAAAATTTAGAACTTCTTCAGATTTTTGGCTTACATTTTATTGCAATTTTAGAGTAAATATATATTTTGCATATATATATATATATATATTATATAAAATAGAAATAATTATATTTTTACATTGTTCATTTTCATAAACTCAAACTTATAACTTTTTTTCTGTTTCACTTTCATAATTTCATAATACTGCACTTCAAAAATAATTTGGCAAATGTCTTCTTTAAAACAAGACCAAATAGGTCTATATTCCAAAGCATTCTTAAATTACAACCATTTGAATAGTGATTTTCATGGAAAAAAAGGGGGAGTGACAGTTAAAGGGTTAACAGTTCAAGACGATATTAAATTAATATCTACACCAATATCTAACACATAATCTAAGATATATCTAAATCTCGTAAGGTCTAGTAGTCAGTATCAGTTCGCGATGGTCGAGACTCGCAAGTATTTTCATTTTAACATCACTCACTGACTGTTGCAACCATACACAGAAAAAAAAAAAAAAGAACAAAACATGACAATTGCCTGCTCTGCCTCTGATTGGCTAGTACTCGTTGCCATCTGGTCAGAGCCAATTAGAAGCAGGATGTGGGTGGGAAAAACTCTATGGAATGGGGAAAGGGAGAGGGACAGGCAAGACTAAACTGATACGTTTAAATAACATAGAAAATATACTGTCTTGGCAACGAGCTGGGAGCAAGCCCAAATAAGCAAGGGACTGCACTTCAGAAACAAGCCCAAAAAAAGGCGACCCGCGACTCCCATTATTTTGCAAGACGACTTTACAGAAAACAAGAGTCCCTGAGATAAGCACTTGGCAACACTGGTCAACTGCGACGGCGTGATGTCGCTACAATCATTTGTGAATAGGTTCAGTGAGTTAGGAGTAGGGGTGGTTAATCTGTCTGATTTCCCGAATTCCATAATTCACAATTACGATTCTCTGAAGTCCCGAACTCAACATCTGCAGTTCGATTTTCGATTATTAACGATTCTTCGATTAGCGATTATTGATTTTCCATTTTACAACAGTAAGCAAAAATACACTAGTACCAACATATGACCCCAATATATTAGCTGCTGCATCACTTTTGGTATTAATTGCACTTCTTATTTGTTTGATATTCAATGAAAATGTGTAATGATGGTGAGTGAAGAGCACTGCAAACATGCTTGTTGTCTGACGACTCTAGGCAATCCATTATCGTTTAAATAATCTTTTGAAACACTTGTGTTGCATTATAGTGCAAAGGCACCTGGTTCTATTAATTGACAGCATTGCAGAATGCATTTGGTGATTTCCTTCAATTGAAAATCTTTTGGAGCAGAGTTCGGGGGCTTTGAAGGGCACCCAATAAGGAGATCAGCCGGAAATTCAAAAGAACAGCATTCATCTGGAGATAATGAAAGCTTCTTGTATCAGTTAAATTCAATACAGTTCAAACGTTTCGGAGTCGGTAAGAATTTTTCTTAAATTTTTTGGGAGAAAGAGGAAAGAATCTATACTTTTATTCATCAAGGATAAATTGAATTAAGCTGATCAGAAGTTACCAGTGAAGTCATTTATAATGTTACAAATCTGAATTATCTGAATCATGTTGTGTGTGTGACTGTAAATATTTTCCTTTAAATGTGCTAAAGTAATGACCCATAAAGAATTAACGTACAATATATTTATGGCATTCCAAAGAACCAACAGGAAAATAAACGTGTGCCTGAACTGGAGCATGACTTTAACGTTACTTGTAGTAAATTAATATTATAACGACCGGTACAGCCGAGTGTTTTTCCTCTTATGGCTGGAAACGTGTCATATGGCTTATCATATTTGTCGTGTTTCCGTCGTTAGTTTTATTCTACAAAGCTTACAACTAGCGTGGCTCTTGCCAGTTCCTTTCCCCTTCAACTTCAGAAGCCAAAATATTCCACACGTTCAGCTTTTAACCTAACAGAGGAGGCGTCTGGATCTTGCGCGCCATCGCGTCTCTGTTATGTGCACTGCGTCAGACGGTCCGGTCACTGCACTTCCGTCTGTCGTTCCGGTCAATATTACGTTTTTATAAATATATATATATATTTTTGGAAATCGATTTTGGGATATTTGTGAATCAATTCAGGTCGTCCATGTTTGTGCACATTGAGAATCAATTTTTTCCCCACCCCAAATCAGGAGTCCTTCTGACTTCTTTTAGATGTTAAGATTTAGGTGCTACTTTTAGGGCTAAAATGCTTTGTGAATTACTCTTAGTAAAAAAATTAGGAGTCCTAAAGTTAGGATTGACACGCCCATTATTTTTAGGAGTTGCTCCTAAATTCGCCAGTTAGGAGCTACTTTTAGCCTTAAAATTCTTTGTGAATACAGCCCCTGATAATTTACGCAACTTCATCTGGGGAAAACAGAAATTACACACTTCACCTTTAAATTGTTTGAGATGTTTAATCTCACACGAAAGCTTGTTTCTGCCACTGAATAAAACAAGTTATATCTCATAATTCTAACTTTTATCATGCTATTCACTTTCTTTGTTGTTGTTTGTTTCCGACACGGTAATTGCGAAATCTTATCTTACAACAGGGTTCCCACACCTTGGTTAACATCAAATTCAAGGATCTTTCAAGGACTTTCCAGGTCCAATACCCTCAAATTCAAGAACTTAATGTGGGGACACATTTCAAGAGAGAGAGCAAGGTTACATCGTGTATATGTAAGATACATTGTTACAGTTTTCATCTGTCAAACAACTAGGCAAAAAAGCTTTTTTGCATTTATTTGCCATATGACAGAGATCTGATATTCCATTTGTCGTATTTATGTTTTGCATAAAACCGAAGAATATTTTGTACATCCTATAATTTAATTTATTTCTACATAACTCTTCAATTATTTAGGCCTACTACTTAAATTATGACGTAATTATTGTCCCATTTTTATTTAAATAATTTAGCACTTTTTAAAACTTTTTTAAATGCCATAAATTGTGTATGACAGATAGGATCATCATTTATTTTGCATGTTTAATATTTATAGACGATAAATTAATAAAATAACATTAATTATAATTTATGAATTAATCTGTCTAATAGCATCTACAAATATAATAGTTACCTGTCTACCAAGCTATGACAAGAGACTACCCAGATTTAAAAACAAAAAAAAACCAATAGGCCTATATATTTAAATGCACGGATTTGTCTGTTACTGCAACTGTCAGAAATCCACCCCATCGCATGAGTAAATTAAACTGTGCAGTTCGCCTTACGTTCATCATTACTTACTGGACACCCATTGAAACCTATTTTCAGATCTGTAGAGGACGTGAGCTCGACATGGTTTAAAAAGAACGTGCATTACGCCGGTTTACAGAGCATGTTCTCAAGACTCTGTCGCTATGGGAAAAAAGACGCAAACCTGCATTAACCACCAAATTAATGTCTGGGACCTGGGTCAACATAAGTTACGGGACAAATCGACTGTCTATGGACAAATCGAGTCTGGACTGATTTGATACTGAACGCATAATTTTAAATTTAAATAAGGGACAAAAAATTCTTTGTAATCTTTGGTGTGAAAAAAAAACAACTTGCGTTTTCTTGGTGGGTCTATGAAATGTTAAGGTGCCATCATAGTGGTTTCGTGCACGTGTGAACATCATGTAAAACACAAAGTGCCTTACGCAGGAAAAACTTGACTTAATATGCAGCATTAACCTTCTGACTTAACGTGTAAATGCGCGTAGCTAACGTAAATCTAGCAAGCTGGGTGTGCATAGGCCACGGAATGTTGGCGTAATAACACATTAGCGGACCGGAGAGAATAATATGGATTTTTTCCAGAAAACTTCTTGCACAATATAAATTCAAGCACTTTCAAGGACCTGCATCTATGTATGTTAGTTTTCAAGAACTTTCCAGGGCCTTGAAAAACAAAAATCAGATTCACAAACTTTCAAGGATTTCAAGGACCTGTGGGAACCCTGTTACAATTTTGACTTTTCTCAGAATTCAGATATCAAATCTCACGTTTAAAAAACTCAGAGTTGTCAGAGAAATATCTCACAATTCTGTTTAAACAGGACAAAAAGTCACAACAAACTTCTCACCTTAATCTGTTGAACACGCTTCCTCCTGGTGGTCTTCTTCCCAGACAAACACCAGGGATGTTTGGATCCACTTGAGGAGGGGTGTGACGCACCTGTGCCTCAGCAGCGGAGGCGTTGAAAGACCCCAGGGAGAAGGACGAAGAGCCTAAAGGAACTAATCGGGGATTTCTCCGTTTTACGCATCACCTCTGGTGTCTGCAGCCTCTCGAAACCAAACAGGGTCTCTCGGCCGTTGGGAGAAGAGGACGGTGCAGGCTGGCGTTTGGGGCTCTCAAAGGACTTGTCTCCCCACACTCAGGCGACTGTAGGAGCGCCGCACTCTTTGGGACCAGACGGGGTACCTGCTGTGCTTCTCCGGCCTGGAGAAGAGGGAGATGGAGGCGGCAGGATGGGCGAGAGGATCACCGTCTGGGGCGCTGTTGCTACCGCCGGGGATGATGTCAAGACTTTGGAGAGCTTTGTTGGCACTTCAGATGACCGTCCCACATTCTCCTTGTTGCTGTCAGATGGGGCCTTGAAGAACATTTCCATATGATAACATTATCTATCGGTGGAACAGCTAAACCCCTTAACGGTCACCTGCCCGTATACAGGCAACCTGAATTTACTTAACTCAGATTGTCTATGTAAATCCTAATCTAGTCATGACAAACTATTTGTTGTTGGAAAGGTCTACAGACTGCTATATAGATATTTGACTGCTGTTTTTTTTGCTACAAATTATTTAAGAAGATTTTTTGACAAAGAGTGCGCCTCAGGAAATCTGAACCATAACAGGAGTAGGGGTGGGCAATGATTATCACGGTAATCGAATCCAAAACTAAAGTTTGTATTTACATAATATGTGTGTGTAGTGTGTATAATTACTTTGTATATAAAAATTCACACACATGCATGTATATATTTAAGAAAAATGTGTTATTAATACATAAAATATGAATATTTGTATGTAATATAAATTATGTATAAATATATATACAGTATATACATGCAAATATGTCTTAAATATATATTTATATATACAAAATAATTATAAACACTACACACACATATATTATGTTAACACAAACTTTTATTTTAGATGCGATTATAATTACCAAGCCCTATTCCTGCTAGCCTTTGTCGCATTTAATAACTGAAACTTCTGGGTTTTCAGTGCTCAGTTTATAATAAAACATATCGAGGGCTTGGAGCCAGAGGGGCGTAAGTGGCATTTTGGGCGAATATTAAGTTCTTTATATCAAAATAAAGGTCTAAATAGAGCTCCAGTGCAATGGTGTCAAAAATACACATCTGAGATAAACTGTATTGAATAAAGCAACAAAAAGGCGCATCTGACATATTTGACTTTTTTTTTATTTGAAAGTTTTTAGAACATTGTCATGTGTTAATATATGCCATACATTTTTATATAAATACTCATTCATGTAGGTATGCTTGTGATTGCAATGTTTGTGGTTTAAGGTTTCTTAATACAGGTGATTGAAATGTGGTCAAAATTTTGTTTTGTCTCTCCTGTAAAGTTTGTTAAAAGCCACTTAGCCCCTCTGGCTCCAAGCCCTCGAATAATATCATATTTATCAATAAATAATTATAATATTATCCTCTGAAAAATTATATATATATTCCTCTAAAATATATAAGATTTTTATCACCTTTTATTTTATATCACATATTTTAGTAGTTAGTTCTCATAAATTAGGTATCATTTGAAAGCTAACAAAACTCAGAATTCATCATGTGAAAACCGTTTTATAATTGAACATTTGCGTTACCATAGAAACGTACTCTAAATTATTTTATCAGGCTCCTCCCCTTTTGGGCATCATTATATATTATAATTTATGATCAAAACCTTTTCAAATCTTGACAAAACACATATTGTCAGAAAGGTAAATACTATCAAGGTTCTGAATTTTGTGCCAGAATTGATATTTGGACAGAAATGTATTAATTTGTTAAAGCAGAATGTATACAACTAAATTAAATGGAATTCAATGACTATTTTTGGTATTCGTCCTAAAACAAAATCTCATGGAAACTTCAATTTTTGTGATTTCGACTACAAATTTGGAACATTACTTGGTTAGATTTATGGATTTGATTTTATAGTAATTTTAGAGTAAAAAAATATTTTTTAAAATGAAAAATATATAGTACAGTATATTTGATTTACTGTAAATTTAAACTTCCATAACTTGTTCTCACTTTCATTTTTTTAATGTGTTCTATTTAAAAAAGACCAAACTTGGGTATATATTTCAAAGCATTCTTGAATTATCAACCATTTAAGTTTGAATAGTGCATTTAACCCCCATCTCAAAAAGGAAGGTGACAGCTAAGGGGTTAAAAAAAGCATGAGCTTACCTGAGTTTTCCTGGGTGCAATCTTCCTCACAGTGATCGAGCGTTTCACAGCCACAGGTGGAGCCTTAAAAGTGAAAGACATAATATTACACATCTATTATAAAGAGCTGAATCAAAGTTTACTGTTGCATTATTTCTAGTGAACTCACAGAGACTGTAAAATTGAATAGCATTTTCAAATCCCTTCAGTGTTTAGTGAACTCACCACAACTTTAGAGGCCAGATTTTCATCATTTGCAGACAATCTGCAGGACCTCCGTCGTGCTGGGACTCTTTCCATTGAACTCTGAGCACATAACATTTGTGTTTAAAAAAGACAACACTTTGTATCATAAAGCCATTTTAACTTCCACTCCCATATGACCATTCGGTGGCTTTAGACAGTAGCCCTGTTAAAAGCTAAATATCATGCTCGTAAGTTCACACTACAGAAATTAAGTTAACACTCACTTCTGATTTGCTCGCTGCTTTTCCTCGAAGATAATCGAGTAGTGTATGTTGCTCATCTTGCAAGACAATCCAGATCCAGACACGAAAGCAGTTGCGTTAACGTTACAGCTAACACTATGAACGCACGAGAAACTTAAAATGCGACAAACACAACAACAGCAATGCTGCATGTATGCTAACAGAGCTCTACCTGTGTTTTACGTACACTAGTCGATATTTGATTGTGTTGTATTGGATAATATCAAACAAAAACACTTAATAAAAAATCCGTCTCTTATATATAGACATCAGACAGGATATCAACAGTCTGCTCTTCTTTCAGATTCGCCGCCTTCCCATGTAGTAGCAGGACATGGCGGAGGCAAGGGGTGGGGCTAAACTACTCCTTCCGGTGGGTTTAAACGTGTCTTCCTTTTGGTGGGCCAGAGAGGGGCGCTTGATACGATGAAAACGCATTCAAATATCATAATGTTTTACTTTTACTATAAAGCATATTTTAAATGTAATTAATCGAAGTGTTACTTCCTGTCATACACATTCGCTGAAAAAAAGTAACGGAAGAACATGAATGTGAAATAGAGTACAGAGAACATGTTTTTTCTTTGCTATGAACACTTATTTCTTGGCTATGTCCCTTGTATGTTTCCATCTCATTTGTCTGAAAATCAAATGGTGCTAAGATAAGAGCGAAGTCAGGTGGTGAGTTGAAATGATGCGACAGGTCATTCAATATTCAAAACAGACAGTACTTTTTATTAGATTTTTTTTATATTGCAGTATTTACTATTAATTATTTAGCCGTGCTCTTCATACTTTTTTAATTTATTTTTTTTTTACAATTTCTTATATATGTATTATTATTATTATTATTATTTTCAGAATAGCAAACAGAATCGAGCCCAATAATCCAATAAATTACCAATGGAAAAAATTAAAACTACATTTTTCATTCAGGATTATGTCGGATTTCATCGGTCTTTTGTTAAAAACCCTCTAAATTAAACAGAAGTTTGCCGATTGTGGGAATAAAAACCTGTCGCAACGTCTGTTTAATGCAGACTTTGCTTCCCATTAAATAAATGTGAGACGGGTCTTTAACAGGAATTAATTCGGATTTTTGTTGTTAGCTTTTGCTGATTATTTAAGTATTTTTGTCCAACAGTAAGATGATCATATGCATCAATAAGCGGGATTTTTTCAATTACAATTGTTATTACTTTTTCTCGAGAATTGCGTTGCATGATATAATTAGAGAAAGTCTAATTTGGAAGCATAGACGTTTGGAAGTCACTCAAAAGGCTCTTTCAGCGGTGGTTTCAGTCGACTTTAGTGAGGCACGGTGGTTTATGGGAGGAGTAGTTCCTTTGCTCGGAAATGAAAATGGACACAGGCTTGTTGTATTGAATTTTCTTTCGTTTTCTCACTTGAAATGATATGTTGTATGCTTACGAGTTCAGCCGTAGCTGGTTATCCTCAGACATGCTCTAATACTCTTTAGATATGGATTTTACAAAATGGCAATGGGAGAAATGAATGGGAAATTTACTTCCGGCACGCAACGCTCTCCCGGGCTGTGGGCAGGATTGTGATGCTCTGAGTATGAGTTATAAAATCCGATTGTCTGATATAAAGTTGCAATTGAGAGTTACAGTCAAATTTGTAAGATAAGATAGGCTACAATTCTGAGAGGGGAAATTTTAAGTTTTTTTCCCTCGGAATTGGACTTCACATCTCACAATTCTGGAAAATAAAGTCAGAATGATCTTTTATTTATTCCGTGGGGAAACAAGCTTCCAAATATAGTGTCAATGACTGATCTATGACAAGAAAAATTTTAATCGCTAAGTAAAGATTTATGGAATGAATTCTTGAATGTCATCATATTGAATGTCAAATTTCATTTTAAAACTGTAAACAGAAAATGCAATACATCTTTAATCTCATGGTTTTGTTCTTTGTAAAGAACAACAGCTTTATATATATATATATATATATATATATATATATATATATATATATATATATGTGTGTGTGTGTGTGTGTATGTATATAATGACATTAGTGACATAAATATTAAAGATGTTGGCAAATGATATTCAGTATAATGCTGCAAGTTATAGTTGAGTGTGATGAAGTTACTTGAACTTTACAGAGGGAAAAAACAGTTTGCTCGAAAGATTGACAACATCAGACAATTTTATTTGAAAACGATGTTTATTGTGACTCACTGCTTCGATTATCAGGCAGTTTCATTATGAAAAACATGTCTGGCTTTGAGAAGAGCCAAATAGCCCTACATTTTTTACAGACGGTTCAGGAAGTTCTTCCGGAACATACACACATTTTTTAGAGCAGCACATTAGAATTAACATATAACACGACAAAGATTTGTTTTGCACTTAAAATATATTTTATGAAGTTTCATTCCATAAGATTTTCCCCATTTGACATTTAAACAAATAAATGTCTCACAAACAACCAGGGAAACATGCTGACGTTACTGAAAACAGTCCCCCTCATACACTCCACAACTTATAATAAAGTAACAAAAACAGTAAGATGATGGTTAATTGTTGTACTTTTCCACAATTGTTTTTGGGCAAACGCTTTCCTTACAGTCATCCTGAAGATAGGTCAATGAAACAGACACATTTACTCGTTTTTTGTTGAGAAATAATAAAATTTTCACAATCCTAGAATAATTTACTCTTTATATTATTACTTCTCTTACAGTATCCAAACTCTGTGACGTGTGAAAGGCTGTTGAGAAGTCAGAGCCTCCCTTCAACTAGAGGTCAGCACTGAAGTTCAAACACCTGAACCCAAAGACCTTTAAAGAGAGAACCTCAATTGTTAACCATAAAAACAATGAGCATTTAAGGTACTCTTTCCTCCGAACAGTCACTCAGTGCAATAAAGGCAGGTAAAATCGCCACCAAGTAAACTATTGATGCTTGCTTTAAAGTGACTGAAAGGTTTAGGCTTATATGGTGGTAAACACACAAGTGAAAAACCACACAAACTCACAATAGTCTTTTGTGCACTGTTTGATTCAAGGCATAGTATTGCAAGTATAAATGCTGCAGGATCATGGTAGCAAAACCCTAGAAAGTTTGATCGTCGTTGCAGGACTCTGTCCAGTGGCCGAAGACCTCGCAGATGTCGCAGTAAGGTCGTTCATCGCTGGGACTGCCGTGGTAGGTGGTGTGCGGGGGAATCCAGCATCTGGTCCTGCGTGGGACAGTCTTCAATGTTAATGTTGGTCGAAGCAGTCGCATATGTCACAGAAGAGACGGGGAGGGGGTTTCTTTTTAATCGCCGTCTCAGCATGACTAGGTAGAAAGACAAAGCCATTATATAATAACAGCTTTTATATCCAATATATTTGTGTTAAACAACATTTTATTTGCATATTAACATGATAAACTGAACAAGGCGAAACATGGATAACCCAGGGTTAGTTCACCCAAAAATTAAATCATTAATTACTCACCCCATGCTGTACCAACCCCGTAAGACCTTCGTTCATCTTCGAAACACAAATGAAGATATTTTTGATTAAATCTGAGAGGTGGATCACTGCTACATAGGCTCCTAAGGGATTGAAACTTGACGGTCCAGAAAGAAAATGTTTAAATACTCCATGTGCCTACAGTGGCTCAAGTATAAGTTTATCAAGTGATGCGACTACTTTTTGTGCGAAAAAATAAACAAAAATAACGACTTTATTCAGATTATTCCTTTCTTCCTTGTAGGCCTTCCTTGTTCAGGAGATTTCCACGACGCAACGAACTGAACTGAAGTAGTTGGAAGAAGATCGCAGTTCTCGCGCATGTGTCGTGGAAATCTCTTGAAATCCGTCTCAGGCCTACAAGGAAGAAAGGAATAGTCGAATAAAGTCGTTATTTCTGTTTGTTTTTTCGACACAAAGCTATTCGCTATAAATTTAATCAAAAATATCTTCATTTGTGTTCTGAAGACGAACGAAGGTCTTAGGGGTTGGTACAGGATGAGGGTGAGTAATTAATTACTTAATTTTTATTTTTTGTGAACTAACCTTTTAAAGGACAACTCAGAGGCGCAAGTTGAACCTTTGGTCTAATAAAACATTTGGCACCTAGTCGACCGTTCTCTGGTTATTTTGAGCCTTGTTAGTGGTATCAACTAGCGATTTTTTTCTATGCCCCCATATACTAACGTTATATGCTAAACAGTTTTTAGAGATGAAACTCTTTACATTCGATTATCAGTGAAAACAAATCTCAGAGAACGGTCGACAAGGTACCAATGTGTAATTAGACCAAAGGTTCATTTTGCGTCAAGAGTTCTCCTTTAAATAATCAATATATGAGAATTAAGGAATAAACCTTGAAGTAACATCGCTTTACATTTACATTTATTTGTTTAGCTGACGCTTTTATCCAAAGCGACTTACAATTGCTATTACGTTCGGGTCACATGATGTCACTGTAGCTTTTCGCCTCTATCTTCCGAACCGACAGTCTCAATAATGCCTGCAATATGTTGTGCAGTTGGCTGCAACAACAGCCGAAAGAAGAACCCTGGACTGGTATTTTGTTCTATATCAAAAGAAAAGGCTAGAAGAAAGAATATTTTATATAATATATACAAGGAAAACAAACAAGCATGCAAATGGAAACTATCGCAACAGGCATAATAGATCTAGTCAGAGCAACATTTGAATTTTTCTTTTTATAATACCTACATTTCCCATAATTAAATACAAATCCTTGGTGGCCAGGTGCCGCACTTTTATGTATTTTACCCATCCAGCCACAGCATATTGATACGCATCTGTACTTTATAAGCCTTCAAGCGAGAGATTATGAAGAAGATAAATATAGATATCATGGAAGGCAATTGCGGGTAAGTCTGGGGCAGACAATAATGGACCAGAGAAAACTGGGGGTAACAAATAAGGATACATTTTCTGAAGGTATATCTGTCTCTCTTCACACACACTCAAATGGGCAGTTTGGGCGGGCAGAGATATGGTCGTAAAGAATGAGCGCGTTCTATCTTGTTAGTGACGTAGGTGGCATCTATGAATATTTGTCAGAGGTTGCACCGCCTCTGAGAGCAACTCAGGGGTTAAGTGTCTTGCTCAGGGACACACTCGTGTATCACAGTGGATTCGAACCCGGGTCTCTCACCCACACTCTTTACATTTAGGAATACGTCTCTATACATTTAAAGTTCTCAAAATGACTTTTTGTTTGAAAAACTACAACATCTTTATGTTAGTCAACTGATATAAGAACAGTAATAATAGTAATTAAGTTAAATGAAGCGTTTGTTGTGTTTGAAGATTAGAATGAGCTAGTTCTTGGGATTGTATGTGGATTTAAAGGGATACTCCACTTTTTTGGAAATAGGCTCATTTACCACTTACGAAGTTAAACAGTTGGGTTTTACCGTTTCCAATGTATTCAGCCAATTTTGCTGATATTACAAGAATATCAGTAACCAGACAGTTTCTGGTCTCATTGACTTCCATAGTATATATTTTTTCCTACTATGGAAGTCAGATAAGATCAGAAACTGTCTGGTTACTGATATTCTTCGAAATATCAGAAAATTGAATGAATGCATTCAAAAAAGCGGTAAAACTTCAACTGTTTAACTCTGGGAGAGTTGTAAATGAGCCTATTTCCAAAAAATGAGTATCCCTTTAAAGGAATAAAAAAGCACCTGTTGTGAGTGTCCATTTCAGTTGCACCGTTTCCGATTAGCAGCTGTTTCTGCCATCTTCTCTCAGTTTCAGACTTTAGGTCTTCCGTCTTCCGCTGCAGATCCACAATAACCGTGTTCAGGAACTCAACCTTTCCCAAAGAAATCAGCAAAGTTAATTAGCATTCAATAAACCCAGAGAAGTTGCTTTTAGAGATTATATTATGGCATCTATTCTGGATACCATTGTTGATATGTAATATTGCAATGCCAACTTTTTAAAATGAGATTTCTATTTGTAGGATTTTTTAGATATCCGTAAATGACTAAAGTGTTTTTTTTTTGCTTTTATTCATTATTTTTTTTACTAAGCACGGAAAAATTTAACATCAGCCTGTCAAATCCTTTTGAGAGTCAGAAAGTTAAAATGCCAAACGGACAACAAGCATTCTGACAAGATTCATTTTATATTTCAGGAAAATAAATATCGATAATAGTTCTGGAAACACAATTATTTATCATTCAGTTTTAATTTTCCATAGTTTTTTCACACCTGGAAATGACTCTAA
>JAQIUQ010006138.1:0-17277 GCA_030378365.1 Hybognathus amarus
CCAGTGTTGCCAGATCTCGCGAGACAAATAAGCAACCAACCCGGTGAAAACAAGCCCAAAACAAGCGACTTTTTCTCATAGACAGCTAAAGCGCTTTTTTCTACGGAGCCCCCCTAGGTTTCGGGACGAGAAAAAAACTACAATCTCTGGGGACGGATTGGATAGTTTTAAACTGTAAATGTCAATTTACATCCACGTGGACAGTTTTGTAAAACTGTGCATCACGGTACAGTTTATTTTTCTTCTGTAATAAAGCTTGGCTGCCCATCTAGTGTTGGTACTGTGCCCAAATAAAATCTGACTGAGAGCTAATTTTGAGATGTCAACCTAAAATTTAGAACTTCTTCAGATTTTTGGCTTACATTTTCTTGCAATTTTAGAGTAAAATATATATTTTGCAATATATATATTTTATATAAAATAGAAATAATTATATTTTTACATTGTTCATTTTCATAAACTCAAAGTTATAACTTTTTTCTGTTTCACTTTCATAATTTCATAATACTGCACTTCAAAAATAATTTGGCAAATGTCTTCTTTAAAACAAGACCAAAGGTCTATATTCCAAAGCATTCTTGAATTAAAACCATTTGAATAGTGATTTTCATGGAAAAAAGGGGGAGTGACAGTTAAAGGCTTAACAGTTAAACGATATTAAATTAATATCTATATCTAAAATATCTAACATATAATTAATATATATATATATATAAACTCTCCTACAGTCTAGTAGTCAGTATCAGTCGCGATGGTCCAGACTCGCAAGTATTTTCATTTTAACATCACTCACTGACGTTTAACTAACCAGAAAAAAAAAACGAAAAAAAAAAAAAAAAACAACGATTGCCCTGCTCTGCCTCTGATTGGCTAGTACTCGTTGCCATCTGGGTCAGAGCCAATTAGAAGCAGGATGTGGGTGGGAAAAAACTCTATGAATGGGGAAAGGGAGAGAGGGAACAGGCAAGACAAACTCCTACGTTTAAATGACATAGAAAATATCTGCTTTGCAACGAGCTGGGAGCAAGCCCAAATAAGCAACTACACTTTAGAAACAAGCCCAAAAAAACGCGACCCGCGACTCCCATTATAGAGCTGGTAAGTCCCGCCCCTTCAGCTAACCCCGCTGGACCTCTAGGTTGAAAAACCGTCAGTGCAAGTGAATGAGAGAAAATAATTATTTTCTAATCCCGTTTGAATTTTGCAATGAATGTAACATATGTTGTCTGTGAATTTTTTATATAATGTTTCGTGTAAAGAATGCTACAATTTAGCTTGTAGAATTTTCATAACGGTTAGACTTTGTGTGAGAGCACTTTGTGGACTACAACTCTTCGACGTGTTTGATATACATCACCCCCACTAACACACGGATCCCGCTAAACATGCCTGTGACTTTGGTGCACTTCACCGCCTTCTTTCAGGGAGAGGACTAACTAGTTGAGCGTGGTGAAAACCGTGATTTGTGGAGGGAAAATGTGTTAAGCGGCGACGTCACATATGGGACGTGTAGTCTTTCTCGTTATGTCTATTCCACAACTGCTAGCCAAAGAATCATACAATAAACTGTCAAACTTGTTACATGAGAAATTATATAAAAAATTCACAGACAACATATGTTACATTCATGGCACAATTCAAACGGGATCAGAAAATAATTATTTTCTCTCATTCACTTGCATTGACGCTTTTTCAACCTAGAGGTCCACTTGGAGTTTTACGGATGGGCGGGACTTACCAGCTCTATTTGCAAGCGACTTTACAGAAAAACAAGCCCAAAGTCGCTTAGAATAAGCAGACTTGGCAACACTGGAACCAACCGGGAGCGCAACCGCCGGTAGAATGCGGCGCGCCTTGCGTTTTAAGACGCTATATGTGAATGGTGCCTAATACCCTAATGAAAACCTTAACGTGCCTAATAATGAAAAACGACACTTGCATTAACACAGGGTTTCTGCAGGTATCTTCAAATACAATTTAATGCCTTTTTAATGCCGTTTAATTCAATTTTAAAATGTTTTAATGCCATATATGACCCATGACTAACCACGTATACATACAGATGCAATGATTAATGCATCCATGGCCCGGATATAATTATAAAATATGATTTTAAAAGTGACCTATAACATTGACTATGCAATACACTTTAATTTATGTTAGTGCTTATAAAATTAGGAGAGAGTATAAAATATAAAATATTTGGAGAGAGAGATGTTTATAATGTGACAATTTATTTTACAATTATTAATCGTGAAGGCTATATTCAAATACATTTATATAAAATTATCTTCAAAACGATAAAAAAAATAATGCCAGTAAGAATCAGATTTAATGATTTTTAATGCCTTTTAAGGCCTTAATTTTCACAAAATCCATTTAAGGACTTTTAATGCTTTTTAATGCCCCGCGGAAACCCTGTAACACTTGCTTGGTTAATTGACATTCTTTAGGCTATTTAAAGCAAGGACATGTTGTTCATATTGAAGTAATGTAATAGTTGAATGACGGTGGATTATAAACTCACCAAAATGGAAAAGAAGCCCAACTGGACGCAGGATCAGTTACTGATGCTGGCCCAGTTGGTGCTAGAAAAAAAACCATAATAAAAGTGATATTCGTCAGATGAATATTTGCAGATCTATGCAGCATTCCCGCTTGTGTCGCGGACAGTGTTGCCAGATCTCGCGAGACAAATAAGCAACCAAGCCGGTGAAAACAAGCGACTTTTTCTCATAGACAGCAAAAGCGCTTTTTTTTTCTACGGAGCCCCCTAGGTCTCGGGACGAGAAAAAAAAAAAAAAGACTGTGTGCACGGTTTTACAATCTCTGGGGACGGATCGGATAGTTTTAAACTGTGAATGGCAATTTACATCCACGTGGACAGTTTTGTAAAACTGTGCATACGGTACAGTTTATTTTTCTTCTGTAATAAAGCTTGGCTGTCCATCTAGTGTTGGTACTGTGCCCAAATAAAATCTGACTGAGAGCTAATTTTTAAGATGTCAACCTAAAATTTAGAACTTCTTCAGATTTTTGGCTTACATTTTCTTGCAATTTTAGAGTAAAATATATATTTTGCAATATATATATTTTATATAAAATGGAAATAATTATATTTTTACATTGTTCATTTTCATAAACTCAAACTTATAACTTTTTTTCTGTTTCACTTTCATAATACTGCACTTCAAAAATAATTTGGCGAATGTCTTCTTTAAAACAAGACCAAATAGGTCTATATTCTAAAGCATTCTTGAATTACAACCATTTGAATAGTGATTTTCATGGAAAAAAAGGGGGAGTGACAGTTAAAGGGTTAACAGTTAAACGATATTAAATTAATATCTATATCTAAAATATCTAACATATAATTAATATATATAAAACTCTCCTACAGTCTAGTAGTCAGTATCAGTCGCGATGGTCCAGACCCGCAAGTATTTTCATTTTAACATCACTCACTGACGTTTAACTAACCAGAAAAAAAAACAAAAAAAACAACAAACGATTGCCCTGCTCTGCCTCTGATTGGCTAGTACTCGTTGCCATCTGGGTCAGAGCCAATTAGAAGCAGGATGTGGGTGGGAAAAAACTCTATGAATGGGGAAAGAGAGAAATAACATAGAAAATATCTGCTTGGCAACGAGCTGGGAGCAAGCCCAAATAAGCAACTACACTTTAGAAATAAGCCCAAAAAAACGCAACCGCGACTCCCATTATTTGCAAGCGACTTTACAGAAAAACAAGCCCAAAGTCGCTTAGAATAAGCGGACTTGGCAACACTGGTCAACTGCGAGAGGCGGTGGTGTCGCTACAATCATTTGTGAATAGGTCTTAGTGAGTTAGGAGTCCTCTTGACTTCTTTTAAGCTGTCCCAGATTTAGGTGCTACTTTTAGGGCTAAAATGCTTTGTGAATTACTCTTAGTGAAAAAAATTAGGAGTCCTAAAGTTAGGATTGACACGCCCATTATTTTTAGGAGTTGCTCCTAAATTCACCAGTTAGGAGCTACTTTTAGCCTTAAAATTCTTTGTGAATACAGCCCCTGATAATTTACGCAACTTCATCTGGGGAAACAGAAATTACACACTTCACCTTTAAATTGTTTGAGATGTTTAATCTCACACGAAAGCTTGTTTCTGCCACTGAATAAAACAAGTTATATCTCATAATTCTAACTTTTATCATGCTATTCACTTTCTTTGTTGTTGTTTGTTTCCGACACGGTAATTGCGAAATCTTATCTTACAACAGGGTTCCCACACCTTGGTTAACATCAAATTCAAGGATCTTTCAAGGACTTTCCAGGTCCAATACCCTCAAATTCAAGAACTTAATGTGGGGACACATTTCAAGAGAGAGAGCAAGGTTACATCGTGTATATGTAAGATACATTGTTACAGTTTTCATCTGTCAAACAACTAGGCAAAAAAGCTTTTTTGCATTTATTTGCCATATGACAGAGATCTGATATTCCATTTGTCGTATTTATGTTTTGCATAAAACCGAAGAATATTTTGTACATCCTATAATTTAATTTATTTCTACATAACTCTTCAATTATTTAGGCCTACTACTTAAATTATGACGTAATTATTGTCCCATTTTTATTTAAATAATTTAGCACTTTTTAAAACTTTTTTAAATGCCATAAATTGTGTATGACAGATAGGATCATCATTTATTTTGCATGTTTAATATTTATAGACGATAAATTAATAAAATAACATTAATTATAATTTATGAATTAATCTGTCTAATAGCATCTACAAATATAATAGTTACCTGTCTACCAAGCTATGACAAGAGACTACCCAGATTTAAAAACAAAAAAAAACCAATAGGCCTATATATTTAAATGCACGGATTTGTCTGTTACTGCAACTGTCAGAAATCCACCCCATCGCATGAGTAAATTAAACTGTGCAGTTCGCCTTACGTTCATCATTACTTACTGGACACCCATTGAAACCTATTTTCAGATCTGTAGAGGACGTGAGCTCGACATGGTTTAAAAAGAACGTGCATTACGCCGGTTTACAGAGCATGTTCTCAAGACTCTGTCGCTATGGGAAAAAAGACGCAAACCTGCATTAACCACCAAATTAATGTCTGGGACCTGGGTCAACATAAGTTACGGGACAAATCCACTGTCTATGGACAAATCGAGTCTGGACTGATTTGATACTGAACGCATAATTTTAAATTTAAATAAGGGACAAAAAATTCTTTGTAATCTTTGGTGTGAAAAAAAAAACAACTTGCGTTTTCTTGGTGGGTCTATGAAATGTTAAGGTGCCATCATAGTGGTTTCGTGCACGTGTGAACATCATGTAAAACACAAAGTGCCTTACGCAGGAAAAACTTGACTTAATATGCAGCATTAACCTTCTGACTTAACGTGTAAATGCGCGTAGCTAACGTAAATCTAGCAAGCTGGTGTGCATAGGCCACGGAATGTTGGCGTAATAACACATTAGCGGACCGGAGAGAATAATATGGATTTTTTCCAGAAAACTTCTTGCACAATATAAATTCAAGCACTTTCAAGGACCTGCATCTATGTATGTTCATTTTCAAGAACTTTCCAGGGCCTTGAAAACAAAAAATCAGATTCACAAACTTTCAAGGATTTCAAGGACCTGTGGGAACCCTGTTACAATTTTGACTTTTCTCAGAATTCAGATATCAAATCTCACGTTTAAAAAACTCAGAGTTGTCAGAGAAATATCTCACAATTCTGTTTAAACAGGACAAAAAGTCACAACAAACTTCTCACCTTAATCTGTTGAACACGCTTCCTCCTGGTGGTCTTCTTCCCAGACAAACACCAGGGATGTTTGGATCCACTTGAGGAGGGGTGTGACGCACTGTCCTCAGCAGCGGAGGCGTTGAAAGACCCCAGGGAGAAGGACGAAGAGCCTAAAGGAACTGAGTCGAGATTTCTCCGTTTTACGCATCACCTCTGGTGTCTGCAGCCTCTCGAAACCAAACAGGGTCTCTCGGCCGTTGGGAGAAGAGGACGGTGCAGGCTGGCGTTTGGGGCTCTCAAAGGACTTGTCTCCCCACACTCAGGCGACTGTAGGAGCGCCGCACTTTTTGGGACCAGACGGGGTCCTGCTGTGCTTCTCCGGCCTGAGAAGAGGGAGATGGAGGCGGCAGGATGGGCGAGAGGATCACCGTCTGGGGCGCTGTTGCTACCGCCGGGGATGATGTCAAGACTTTGGAGAGCTTTGTTGGCACTTCAGATGACCGTCCCACATTCTCCTTGTTGCTGTCAGATGGGGCCTTGAAGAACATTTCCATATGATAACATTATCTATCGGTGGAACAGCTAAACCCCTTAACGGTCACCTGCCCGTATACAGGCAACCTGAATTTACTTAACTAGATTGCTATTAAATCCTAATCTAGTCATGACAAACTATTTATTGTTGGAAAGGTCTAAGACTGCTATATAGATATTTGACTGCTGTTTTTTTTGCTACAAATTATTTAAGAAGATTTTTTGACAAAGAGTGCGCCTCAGGAAATCTGAACCATAACAGGAGTAGGGGTGGGCAATGATTATCACGGTTAATCGAATCCAAAACTAAAGTTTGTATTTACATAATATGTGTGTGTAGTGTGTATAATTACTTTGTATATAAAAATTCACACACATGCATGTATATATTTAAGAAAAATGTGTTATTAATACATAAAATATGAATATTTGTATGTAATATAAATTATGTATAAATATATATACAGTATATACATGCAAATATGTCTTAAATATATATTTATATATACAAAATAATTATAAACACTACACACACATATATTATGTTAACACAAACTTTTATTTTAGATGCGATTAATAGTTGCCAAGCCCTATTCCTGACCTTTGTCGCCTTTAATAACTGAAACTTTGGGTTTTCATGCTCAGTTTATAATAAAACATATCGAGGGCTTGGAGCCAGAGGGGCGTAAGTGGCATTTTGGGCGAATATGAGTTCTTTATATCAAAATAAAGGTCTCAGTGAGCTCTATCCAATGGTGTCAAAAATACACATCTGAGATAAACTGTATTGAATAAAGCAACAAAAAGGCGCATCTGACATATTTGACTTTTTTTTTTATTTGAAAATTTTTTAGAACATTGTCATTGTGTTAATATATGCCATACATTTTTAATATAAATGCTCATTCATGTAGGTATGCTTGTGGTTGCAATGTTTGTGGTTTAAGGTTATTAATACAGGTGATTGAAATGTGGTCAAAATTTTGTTTTGTCTCTCCTGTAAAGTTTGTTAAAAGCCACTTACGCCCCTCTGGCTCCAAGCCCTCGATATAATCTAGTATTTATCAATAAATAATTATAATATTATCCTCTGAAAAATTATATATATATTCCTCTAAAATATATAAGATTTTTATCACCTTTTATTTTATATCACATATTTTAGTAGTTATCATAAATTAGGTATCATTTGAAAGCTAACAAACTCGGAATTCATTCCTGTGAAAACCGTTTTATAATTGAACATTGCATTACCATAGAAACGGTACTCTAAATTATTTTTATCAGGCTCCTCCCCTTTTGGGCATCATTATATTTCATAATTTATGATCAAAACCTTTTCTAAATCTTGACAAAACACATATTGTCAGAAAGGTCGGATGTCTCAAGGTTCTGAATTTTGTGGCAGAATTGATATTTGGACAGAAATGTATTAATTTGTTAAAGCAGAATGTATACAACTAAATTAAATGGAATTCAATGACTATTTTTGGTACTACGCCTAAACAAAATCTCATGGAAACTTCAATTTTTGTGATTTCAACTACAAATTTGGAACATTACTTGGTTAGATTTATGGATTTGATTTTATAGTAATTTTAGAGTAAAAAAATATTTTTTAAAATGAAAAATATATAGTACAGTATATTTGATTTACTGTAAATTTAAACTTCCATAACTTGTTCTCACTTTCATTTTTTAATGTGTTCTATTTAAAAAAAGACCAAACTTGGGTATATATTTCAAAGCATTCTTGAATTATAACCATTTAAGTTTGAATAGTGCATTTAACCCCCATTCTCAGAAAGGAAGGTGACAGCTAAGGGGTTAAAAAAAAGCATGAGCTTACCTGAGTTTTCCTGGGTGCAATCTTCCTCACAGTGATCGAGCGTTTCACAGCCACAGGTGGAGCCTTAAAAGTGAAAGACATAATATTACACATCTATTATAAAGAGCTGAATCAAAGTTTACTGTTGCATTATTTCTAGTGAACTCACATAGACTGTAAAATTGAATAGCATTTTCAATCCCTTCAGTGTTTCGTGAACTCACCACAACTTTAGAGGCCAGATTTTCATCATTTGCAGACAATCTGCAGGACCTCCGTCGTGCTGGACTCTTTCCATTGGACTCTGAGCACATATAACATTTGTGTTTAAAAAAGACAACACTTAGTATCATAAAGCCATTTTAACTTTCACTCCCATATGACCATTCGGTGACATTAGACAGTAGCCCTGTTAAAAACTAAATATCATGCTCGTACACACTACAGAAATTAAGTTAACACTCACTTCTGATTTGCTCGCTGCTTTTCCTCGAAGATAATCGAGTAGTGTTGTTGCTCATCTTGCAAGACAATCCAGATCCAGACACGAAAGCAGTTGCGTTAACGTTAAGCTAACACTAAGAACTCACGAGAAACTTAAAATGCGACAAACACAACAACAGCAATGCTGCATGTATGCTAACAGAGCTCTACCTGTGTTTTACGTACACTAGTCGATATTTGAATGTGTTGTATTGGATAATATCAAACAAAAACACTTAATAAAAAATCCGTCTCTTATATAAACATAGACAGGATATCAACGAGTCTGCTCTTCTTTCAAATTCGCCCGCCTTCCCATGTAGTAGCAGGACATGGCGGAGGCAAGGGGTGGGGCTAAACTACTCCTTCCGGTGGGTTTAAACGTGTCTTCCTTTGGTGGGCCAGAGGGGGGCGCTTGATACGATGAAAACGCATTCAAATATCATAATGTTTTACTTTTACTATAAAGCATATTTTAAATGTAATTAATCGAAGTGTTACTTCCTGTCATACACATTCGCTGAAAAAAAGTAACGGAAGAACATGAATGTGAAATAGAGATCATCTTTTTCTTTGATATGAACATTATTTCTTCGTTATGTCCCTTTGCTATGTTTCCATCTCATTTATTTTGAAGATAAATAGTCTGGTAGTGAGTTGAAATGGTGGGACAGGTAAATATCACCATTAATTCAGAACAGACAATACTTTTATTTGATTTTTTTATATATTGTAGTATTTACTATTAATTATTTAGTCGTGCTCTTCATCCTTTTTTTAGATAAAATGATTTTTTTTCAATTTATTTTTTAATCAAAATAATGATTATCATCTCTTCTCTGATGTGAGACTCTAGTGAGGCGCGGTGGTTTATGGGAGGAGTAGTTCCTTTGCTCGGAAATGAAAGTGGACACAGGCTTGTTGTATTGAATTTTCTCTTCGTTTTCTCACTTGAAATGATATGTTGTATGCTTACAAGTTCAGCTGTAGTTGGTTATCCTCAGACATGCTCTAATACTCTTTAGATATGGATTTTACAAAATGGCAATGGGAGAAATGAATGGGAAATTTACTTCCGGCACCAACGCTCTCCCGGGCTGTGGGCGGGATTGTGATGCTCTAGTATGAGTTATAAAATCCGATTGTCTGATATAAAGTTGCAATTGAGAGTTACAGTCAAATTTGTAAGATAAGATAGGCTACAATTCTGAGAGGGGAAATTTTAAGTTTTTTTCCCTCGGAATTGGACTTCACATCTCACAATTCTGGGAAAATAAAGTCAGAATGATCTTTTATTTATTCCGTGGGGAAACAAGCTTCCAAATATAGTGTCAATGACTGATCTATGACAAGAAAAAAATTCTAATCGCTAAATAAAGATTTATGGAATGAATTCTGAATGTCATCATTTTGAATGTCAAATTTCATTTTAAACTGTAACAGAAAATGCTAATACATCTTTAATCTCATGGTTTTGTTCTTTGTAAAGAACAACAGCTTATATATATATATATATATATATATATATATATATATACATATATATATATATATATATATATATATATATATATATGTGTGTGTGTGTGTGTATGTATATAATGACATTAGTGACATAAATATTAAAGATGTTGGCAAATGATATTCAGTATAATGCTGCAAGTTATAG
This sequence comes from Hybognathus amarus, assembly GCA_030378365.1. Classification (NCBI taxonomy): domain Eukaryota; kingdom Metazoa; phylum Chordata; class Actinopteri; order Cypriniformes; family Leuciscidae; genus Hybognathus; species Hybognathus amarus. The sequence goes on from JAQIUQ010006138.1 coordinate 10,269, forward strand.
TTGAGTGTAATGAAAAGTTACTTGAACTTTACCAGAGGAAAAAAAACAGTTTGCTCTAAAGATAGACAACATCAGACAATTTTATTTGAAAACGATGTTTATTGTGACTCACTGCTTCGATTATCAGGCAGTTTCATTATGAAAAACATGTCTGGCTTTGAGAAGAGCCAAATAGCCCTACATTTTTTACAGACGGTTCAGGAAGTTCTTCAGGGACATACACACATTTTTTAGAGCAGCACATTAGAATGAACATATAACACGACAAAGATTTGTTTTGCACTTAAAATATATTTTATGAAGTTTCATTCCATAAGATTTTCCCCATTTGACATTTAAACAAATAAATGTCTCACAAACAACCAGGGAAACATGCTGACGTTACTGAAAACAGTCCCCCCTCATACACTCCACAACTTATAATAAAGTAACAAAAACAGTAAGATGATGGTTAATTGTTGTGCTTTTCCACAATTGTTTTTGGGCAAACGCTTTCCTTACAGTCATCCTGAAAGATAGGTCAATGAAACAGACACATTTACTCGTTTTTTTGTTGAGAAATAATTAAATTTTCACAATCCTAGAATAATTTACTCTTTATATTATTACTTCTCTTACAGTATCCAAACTCTGTGACGTGTGAAAGGCTGTTGAGAAGTCAAGCCTCCCTTCCACTAGAGGTCAGCACTGAAGTTCAAACACCTGAACCCAAAGACCTTTAAAGAGAGAACCTCAATTGTTAACCATAAAAACAATGAGCATTTAAGGTACTCTTTCCTCCGAACAGTCACTCAGTGCAATAAAGGCAGGTAAAATCGCCACCGAGTAAACTATTGATGCTTGCTTTAAAGTGACTGAAAGGTTTAGGCTTATATGGTGGTAAACACACAAGTGAAAAACCACACAAACTCACAATAGTCTTTTGTGCACTGTTCGATTCAAGGCATAGTATTGCAAGTATAAATGCTGCAGGATCATGGTAGCAAAACCCTAGAAAGTTTGATCGTCGTTGCAGGACTCTGTCCAGTGGCCGAAGACCTCGCAGATGTCGCAGTAAGGTCGTTCATCGCTGGGACTGCCGTGGTAGGTGGTGTGCGGGGGGAATCCAGCATCTGGTCCTGCGTGGGACAGTCTTCGGTGTTCGTGTTGGTTCGAAAGCAGTCGCATATGTCACAGAAGAGACGGCAAGGGGTTTCTTTTTTAATCGCCGTCTCAGCATGACTAGGTAGAAAAGACAAAGCCATTATATAATAACAGCTTTTATATCCAATATATTTGTGTTAAACAACATTTTATTTGCATATTAACATGATAAACTGAACAAGGCGAAACATGGATAACCCAGGGTTAGTTCACCCAAAAATTTTAATGAAGTCATTAATTACTCACCCCCATGCTGTACCAACCCGGTAGACCTTCGTTCATCTTCGGAACACAAATGAAGATATTTTTGATTAAATCTGAGAGGTGGATCACTGCTACATAGGCTCCTAAGGGATTGAAACTTGACGGTCCAGAAAGAAAATGTTTAAATACTCCATGTGCCTACAGTGGCTCAAGTATAAGTTTATCAAGTGATGCGACTACTTTTTGTGCGAAAAATAAACAAAAATAACGACTTTATTCAACTATTCCCTTTCTTCCTTGTAGGCCTGAGTCGGAGTTCAAGAGATTTCCACGACGCAACGAACTGAACTGAAGTAGTTGAAGAAGATCGCAGTTCTCGCGCATGTGTCGTGGAAATCTCTTGAACTCTCGTCTCAGGCCTACAAGGAAGAAAGGGAATAGTCGAATTAAGTCGTTATTTCTGTTTGTTTTTTTCGCACAAAGAGTATTCGCTCTCAAATTTAATCAAAAATATCTTCATTTGTGTTCTGAAGACGAACGAAGGTCTTAGGGGTTGGTACAGGATGAGGGTGAGTAATTAATTACTTAATTTTTATTTTTTTGTGAACTAACCCTTTAAAGGACAACTCAAGGGCGCAAAATGAACCTTTGGTCTAATAAAACATTGGCACCTAGTCGACCGTTCTCTGGTTATTTTGAGCCTTGTTAGTGGTATCAACTAGCGATTTTTTTCTATGCCCCTATATACTGAACGTTATATGCTAAACAGTTTTTAGAGATGAAACTCTTTACATTCCGAATTATCATGAAAACAAATCTCAGAGAACGGTCGACAAGGTACCAATGTGTAATTAGACCAAAGGTTCATTTTGCATCAGAGTTCTCCTTTAAATAATCAATATATGAGAATTAAGGAATAAACCTTGAAGTAACACGCTTTACATTTACATTTATTTGTTTAGCTGACGCTTTTATCCAAAGCGATAGAGTTGGGGTACTCGGAAATTTTTAAGTCGGACTAGTAGTTTATTTTTGAATGAACTCGTGACTTGTCACGCATCTCGGACCGAATTTGTACTCGGACTTGGCACGTACTCCGGACATTTTAGACTCGGAAAAATGTCGCGAAGTCCAGTCGGAAGTCCAGGCACTGGAGAGACACATTATTCAAAAACGAAAAGAAACAACCGGTACTTGTGTTGTGTCCGCGTTGAGCATTGTAGCCAATCACGGCACCTATTAAGCGTATGAACGCAGTGGGCAAATCAGAGGCATTTTACAGTCAACATGCAAAGAATTCGCTCAAAATGTATGTTCAGAATCAGCACGAGCTTTATCCTTTTGCAAATCCCCTCATACAAAGTCTAGACGCGATATAAATGAGAGATTCACTGTGCAGTGCGGATAACTTCAGTGATTATGACGAGTTTTAGGGAGAGTGCAGAACGCGGTAAGTGATGGCTTTTTTTTCGTGCTTCTAGAGCACCAGTGGTTACGTTCACAACGTAAATCAAAAACAGTCATAAATGCATTTACATGTGGGTATGAATCCGCTAAAGTCTAGTCCTGTGAGTCATGAAATTGCTGTGATTGACAGTAACCATAGCAACATGAGAACGTGATAAACATAGCAACATTTTGGCGACGAATAATTGTATGATTTTTGTTACATTTACACTTTAGTCATAAGTTTACATACACCTTTCAGAATCTCCAAAATGTATTTTTTTCTTTTCTTTTTTATTGATAGGAAGGATCATAAAAACATTGTTTCTATTCAGTACTGCACTGAAAAAGCTTTTTCACATAACAGATGTTTAATGGCCTAGTCCACAAGACAAATTACTTGATTTTAATATTGTGTGTCATTACCTGAATGATCCACAACTGTTTTTTTTTTTTTGTTTTTGTAATGGATGTTCATGAGGAAAAATCCTCCTCATACACAAACATTACCAACCCTGCAAATATTTAGTGATGTTCAAGAAGGAAGCATCCGTTAAGGATGGAACTGGATGTAAATTGGTTTAAATTGTTAAAAATTAATTAATTAATTTAGTCCTGCCCTTCAGAGGCTAAAAAAGATATTAGCATGTAAAACAAAATAATAAAAGTGTAAACATCACCATCATCTTGCTCAAAAATATACCCCTGGCTCTTAATGCGTCGTGTTGCATTCTTGAGCATTACCTGGCAAATTTTTCTTTTTCTCTTTGCTCCTCAATATATTTTTCACTGTGTGAGAACATGTGGAGTGAGAGCGGAATGGCTTGTGGGACGTAGCAACAGTAACTAAGAGGGACGGGTCTTTGTAAAAAGTCAATTTCAAATCATTTAAATCTTTGTGGACTCGGCCGGACTCGAACTCGGACTCGGATGTTAAGGACTCGGACTTAAGTCCGACTCGGCCCTCTTTGGACTCGGACTTGGACTCGGACTCAATTGTTAAGGACTTGGACTCGACTCGAGACTCGACTTCAAGTTGGACTCGGACCCAACTCTACAAAGCGACTTACAATTGCTATTCGTTCGGGTCACATGATGTCACTGTAGCTTTTCGCCTGCTATCTTTACGACGCAACAGTCTCAATAATGCCTGCAATATGTTGTGCAGTTGGCTGCAACAACAGCCGAAAGAAGAACCCTGGACTGGTATTTTATTCTATATCAAAAGAAAAGGCTAGAAGAAAGAATATTTTATATAATATATACAAGGAAAACAAACAAGCATGCAAATGGAAACTATCGCAACAGGCATAATAGATCTAGTCAGAGCAACATTTGAATTTTTCTTTTTATAATAATACATTTCCCATAATTAAATACAAATCCTGAGGTGGCCAGGTGCCGCACTTTTATGTATTTTACCCATCCAGCCACAGCATATTGATACGCATCTGTACTTTATAAGCCTTCAAGCAAGAGATTATGAACAAGATAAATATAGAGTATCATGGAAGGCAATTTGGGGGTAAGTCTGGGGCAGACAATAATGGACCAGAGAAAACTGGGGGTATCGGAGCCTAAAATTTTCTGAAGGTATATCTGTCTCTCTCTCTCACACTTAAATGGGCAGTTTGGGCGGGCGAGATGGTGAAAGATGCGGCGTTCTATCGTAGTGACGTATGTGGCATCTATGAATATTTGTCAGAGGTCGCACCGCCCTTGGAGCAACAAGGGGTTAGGTGTCTTGCCCAGGGACACATTGGTGTCTCACAGTGGATTCGAACCTGGGTCTCTCACACCACAGGCATGTGTCTTATCCACTGCGCCATCACCACCCCACACTGTTACATTTAGGATACGTCTCTATACATTTTAGTTCTCAAAATGACTCTTTGTTTGAAAAACTACAACATCTTTATGTTAGTCAACTGATATAAGAACAGTAATCATAGTATTTAAGTTAACTGAAACATTTGTTGTGTTTGAAGATTAAATGAGCGAGTTTTTGGGATTGTATGCTGAGATTTAAAGGATACTCCACTTTTTTGGAATATGTACATTTTACCAGCAATGTGGCTACATTGTCATCCCCCCAAAGTTAAGCATTGTGTTTTACCGTTTTCGAATGCATTCAGTCTCAGATTTTCTGATATTTACGAAGAATATCAGTAACCAGACAGTTTCTGGTCTCATTGACTTCCATAGTATCTATTTTTTTTCCTACTATGGAAGTCAATGAGACCAGAAACTGTCTGGTTACTGATATTCTTCTAAATATCAGAAAATCGGCTGAATGCATTCAAAACGGTAAAACTCAACTGTTTAACTCTGGGGAGTTGTCAATGAGCCTATTTCCCAAAAAGTGGAGTATCCCTTTAAAGGAATAAAAAAGCACCTGTTGTGAGTGTCCATTTCAGTTGCACCGTTTCCCTGTTGAGCGCTGCTTCTGCCATCTTCTCTAGTTTAGACTTTAGGTCTTCCGTCTTCCGCTGCAGATCCACAATAACCGTGTTCAGGAACTCAACCTTTCCCAAAGAAATCAGCAAAGTTAATTAGCATTCAATAAACCCAGAGGAGTTATTCATATACTATTATGGCATCTATTCTGATACCATTGTTGATATGTAATATTGCAATGCCAACATTTAAAATTAGATTTCTATTTGTAGGATTTTTTAGATATCCGTAAATGACTAAAGTGTTTTTTTGCTTTTATTTTTTGTTTTTTTTTACTAAACATGGAAAAATTTAACATCAGCCTGTCAAATCCTTTTAGAGGCAAAAAGTTAAAATGCAAAACAGACAACAAGATTTTGACAAGATGAACACTGGTGAATTTCTGTGGTTTGATCCAAACTTTGATCCAGTAAAGTCCAGTCTGAGTCGGGTTCGACAATCACTCACTAAAGTTTTGCCATGAAATCACTCAGCTTGTATGATTTATTTTTTTTCCCCTAATTTTATATTTCAGAAAAATTAATATGGGAAATAGTCTGGAAACACAATTATTTATCCATTCAGTTTTCATTTTCCATAGTTTTTTCACACCTGGAAAATGACTCTAAACTGCGTAGGGACCCCTGTATAGGGGTAGGAAACAGGTACACAGAAGTCACGGTTCGGTTCATACCTCGGTTCAGACCTCGCGGTCGGTCTGAATTTCGGTACAATGGAGGGAAAAGCAAAACAAAAATACAGAAGGCATTGTATTTTTTAAAGTTTTATAAAAGCATAGAACCAGTTTATTTGTAGTGCACTGACAATAGTTTTTATAATTAGTTTATTAATTAAATGAATAAAAAGACAAAAAGTCCTTGCGATATGTTTGGTAATTGTACCTGAATTTATTTAAAATTATTTTGCTATATTTCAGATCAATATATTTGTTTTCCTTAATTTTAATTAACATTATTAATTAACAATGTAACATTATTCTCATCTGAATAAATAATTGATTTCTGTATAACATAATACTACCTTTAAAAACACATTCGATTTTCTTTTTAAATCTATGTAGAATGTGTAAGATTCAGTGCTCCGAGGAATATGACGAATGTCCAAAAGATGGGACCCACAGACTGTTTTGAAATGGAGTTGGATAAATAGCCTATGTTTTGCTTTTAAAACAGTGTGTGTGTGATTTTGGTTGGATGACAGTTGTAGGTTACAGTTTGTCAAGAGTTTACAGTGTAACAAAAGCACAATGTTGTGTTTTATTGCGAGTGTAGCCTACACAAATATGAGAACAGTTTTTGTTTCCACTGTTCTATCGCATGTCTCTCATTCGCACGTCTCTCTCTCTCACTCTCACACTCTCTCTCTCTCACACTCACACCACACACACACACGCATTGCAATCTCTGACATCGCAGCCTGTTCATTATGCGGTCACACCAAACGCGAATAGAGCGCCAAATTCACGTATCTCGCGTCTGGTTTGAACGCTAGTCCAAAGCGAGGATGCGCGTATAAAGCCACGTTTGAAGTGAACGCGCGTTCAGAGCTTTGACGGTTCAGAGCTAGCCGATGGTACAGATTAGGCTATGTGTCCCTAAAGAACCCGCGTATCTAACAGTAGTCCCGCATTACATTAATTAATATGCACGCGAGTTTTATTTATTTATATACCGTGTATTCTCCCGTTTAAATTCGTGCACCGAACCGTGACGCCCGTACCGTTTCGGTTCGATACGAATACATGTACCGTTCCACCCTA